>JANJEY010000009.1:51007250-51023164 GCA_024703695.1 Erythroxylum cataractarum
ATAATAATAATAATAATAATAATAATAATAATAATAATAATAATAATAATAATAATAATAATAATAATAATATAAAAGAGATAAAGAAAAGCCATTATTTTACGGATTGATTGTTTTTCTCCATTATAGGAACTAGCTTTTGTTCCGATGGATTCCACCATTTTTCTTTTTTTCTTTAGACCCCTTACAGCATAGAGCGAGTCTTCCAATTACAACCCAATCATTACCTGTATGATTCAAGAGAGCATTTATCGTCATCTTTCTTTCACACAATCCCCACGTAAAAACTATTTCTCACTCTCTATCTATGGCTTTTATTAATCTTCCACTTCCTTTTTTGAGCTTCCTTCAACTTCCTTTTCTGTCTTTTTTCACCATCACAATCCATCTTCTGCTTCTTCTTCTTCATGATCCATGTTATGGACCACCATCACCATCTTTTTCTCTAATTCTTACCTTTTACGCAAATGGAGACCAAAACATGGCTTTAATTATGTAGAGATACTCAAAATACGTACTATAAGACTTATGAATTGAAGTGTATTTTGTTATTTGTGAACTCTGAATTTATACAGATATGTAAGGGAACTCTAAACTATTTAAGTGCCTATGTAAGTGCCAAAACTTAAGCTGTATCTACAGTTACAAATCTACATGGATGATAAATCTAATTAGGAGATTACAAAGAATATTCTAGTCTTTTATATGGGCTTCACTGTGGGCTCTATTACTGCCCCTCAAGCTAGCGGATGTCTACGTAGCCCAAGCTTGATTTTGAGCTCAAGAAATCGCGATTTTGGAAGCGGCTTGGTTAGGGTATCTGCTGTTTGGTCGTCGGCGGAGATATGGGAGACTCGAAGGGCGCCGGCCTGGACTTGTTCCCTAACAAAGTGAAAATCGATGGCTAAGTGTTTCATTTGTGAATGAAACACCGGAATTGAACTTAGTTGTGTCGCCCCCAACATTGTCGCAATATATCACTGACGATTGAGAAGGAGTGTTGTTGAATTCAGCGAGGAGACTGCATACCCAATTCAATTCAGCAGCAGTGTTAGCCATAGATCTGTATTCTGCCTCGGTAGATGAGCGAGCAACTGACTTCTGCTTCTTTGAACCCCAGGAGATAGGGTTGCGACCTAGGTAAATGATGAATGCTCCGGTCAATTGATAATCAGTCTTGTCGCCTCCCCAATCAATAGCCTTTTGAAGATGACATACATAGTTAGGTCGATCAGCATCTTTGAAGCCTTGTGTGTAAACATTTTCTGTGAGTGGTCCTTGTAGGAAAACATTGTTGACATCCAATTGCTTTAATGGTCAGCCATTTGTTAGTGCAATGCTCATAATTATTCTTATTGTTGTTGGTTTTATCACAGGGCTGAACGTTTCTTAGAAATCCATCCCTGGACATTGATGAAATCCCTTTGCAACTAATCTGGCTTTATAACGATGCACTGAGCCATCTTCATTTCTTTTGATGCTGAAGTCCCATTTGCAACCAACTAGGTTATGAGTATCATGAGGAGGCACAAGTTTCCAGGTACCATTTCTTGCTAAGGCATCAAATTCTTCTGAGCAAGCTTTCCTCCATTTGTCATCTTTCAATGCCTGAGTAATTGTGTTTGGTTCAGACTTTGTACGAGGATGGAGTTCAGTAGTCAAGCTTAACTTTTGAATTGGTTTGCGAATGTTGTCCTTTCCTCATGTGACCATGGGATGTGTATTGTGCACTATATTTCTTTTTGTCACACGTTCAGTATGTTGTTCCACATGTAACTCAGAATCTGGTATAGAACTAATGAGAGAGGAATTACCATTTTCAGGTGCAGTTGTTGGAGATGGAGTGAGTGGCGCCGGTGTTGAATTAGTCTGTGCCAGCAGTGAGATAGTTGGTGGAATCTATAGAGCTGCAGAGTAATCAAGTGAGTCAACTCTTGGTTGTGGTTGTGTGCTAAATGGAAAGATTGTTTCAACAAATTTGACATGTCTAGAAGCATAGATATGAGAGGTAGTTTGATTTAAGCAGTAGTAAGCATTTTGTGTAGGAGAATAGCCTAGAATGACACATGGTTTAGATTTTGATTCAAGTTTGTGAGTGGTGTATGGTCGTAACCACGGATAACACAAGCAACCAAAAATTCTTAATTTAAGGTAGTTGGGCTGAGACTTAAATAGGCAGAAATAAGGCCTGGTCATATGTAACTTTGACGTGGGCATTCTGTTTATTAGATAGACTGCAGTAGCAAAAGCATGTGGCCAATATGAGAGTGGAATTGAGGCATGTGCTAACAATGTGAGACCTGTCTCAACAATATGCAAATGTTTGCGTTTTGAAATTCCATTATGTTCTGGTGTATAAGGTGGAGTTATCTTAAATGAAATACCATGTTCTGGTAGAAATTGAGATAGGGCAATATATTTTCCTCCATTGTCGGAATACAATGTTTTTATTGGTTTCTAAAAAAAATTTCAACAAGCGGCTTAAATCGAATAAAGATCTCTTTGACTTCTGATTTTTGTTTGAGATGATAAAGCCAACTATATCTAGTGAAGTGGTCAACAAGTATGACATAGTATCGAAAATCATTATAAGACAACTCTGGTGACATCCAAACATCAGAAAAGATTATTTCTAATGGTTGAGTAGATTGAAGAGTAGAGTTTGAAAAGGGCAACTTATGACTTTTATTACTAAAACAAGCATTGCAATGAGTAGAATTAGATACTGATGAGATTTTACTTTGGGATAGGATAGCTGTTACAATTGGTTTAGCAGGGTGTCCAAGTCGGGCATGCCAATTGGTGGCTGATGATGGAGCGATGGAGAGGGACAGAATCGGTTGAGATGAAGATGGCCACTCATAAACTCCATTCCTAGGCGTTCCCTGAAGAATGGTACTTTCCTGCAAAAGATCCTTCACAACAAATGAGTAAGGTGAGAATTCTACTTTAACATTGTTTGTTACACAAAACTGATATACTAAAATTAGATTATTTTTCATCTCAGGTACGCATAGTACATTCTGGAGATTCAGTTGCATATGATCTTAAGGAAAGGAAACATTGCCAATATGGCTAATTAAGAGGCCTGTACCATCACCTATCATTACATCCTCTGTACCATTGTAGGGTTGATGATTTTCCAGATTTGTAATATCAGCAGTAACATGGTGAGATGCTTCTATATCCAAAAGCCAGGGCTGACTATTTAGAGGATGTGGAAGAGGAGCATCATAGTTGGCAGTCGACTGCCATGAATGAGAGGGAACATTGGATGTTGATGCATAAGGCACAATTCTAAAGGTAGGACACCTTTTTGCAGAGTGACCCTGAACACCACAGATCTAAAATTTTCCAAGGTAGGGTCGAGAGCCTTGAGCATTGGTATTCCAATTCATTTGATTGTTGTGCTGATTTTGTTGATTGTGCTACTCATGATAACCTGGATAACGAGTAGTTTGAACAGCTTGTGAGCGCAAGTGATTGTGCTGATGAGAATTATTTCTTTTGGCAGAATTACGATTGGCATAATTTGTTGTTGTAAGATAGTTGCTAAGGATGGTTGGTGGCATATCAGATTTAGCAATGATGAGTTTCTCATGCAGCTCATCAAAGGAGATTGGATGTTCTCGGGCATTAACATTCGTCTTTACGTCTTTGTAAGTATCATCGAGACCCTCCAATATTTTATCAGTGATATCTTCAATGTCCATAAGCGCTTTTAATTTGGCTAGCTGATCTATCTTTGTTTTTATTGCTTGCATATACTCGGTTATGGTATATTGG
Organism: Erythroxylum cataractarum; assembly: GCA_024703695.1. NCBI lineage: Eukaryota > Viridiplantae > Streptophyta > Magnoliopsida > Malpighiales > Erythroxylaceae > Erythroxylum > Erythroxylum cataractarum. The sequence continues at coordinate 51,011,037 of JANJEY010000009.1, forward strand.
CCTTTGACAATTTTCTTAAGCTGGGCTTTCACTTGTTTGATCTTGCCACGAGTGGATTGTGCATAGGTCTTAGCAAGGGAATCCCAAGCATCTTTAGATGTGGTAGCAGTTGCTATGAATGGGATAATTAACGGGGAAGAGCTCCAATGATGGCATTCAAAATGAGCTGATCTTGTCGAATCCAAAACTGCTATTCAGGATTTGGTATAGGTACATCTGCAACTGTGATGGTAGTTGGTGGACATGCTTTAATACCATCAATATACCCCATGAGGTCATATCCAATAAAGAGATTGTGGAACTGTAGCCTCTAGGATAAATAGTTAGTGGATGTTAGTTTCAATGTAGCCTGTGCAACAGCATTGATCGTGATGAGATTGACAGACATGTTAGGGGTTGAAGCAGAGAAGCCAGACATGATGAAAAGGAAAAAAAAAAGTGTTTGACGTATGTCTATGTCTATGATACCATATAAGACTTATGAATTGAAGTGTATTTTGTTATTTGAGAACTCTGAATTTATACAGATATGTAAGGGAACTCTAAACTATTTAAGTGCCTATGTAAGTACCTAAACTTAAGCTGTATCTACAGTTACAAATCTAATTAGGAGATTACAAAGAATATTCTAGTATGTGATATGGGCTTCACTGTGGACTCTTTTACGTACTAGTGGGCTCTATTACGTACTAACTTATAAAAATCTTGGAGCTCTCTCTATAACTTTAATATTGTTCTTATTGAAGCTTTACTTTTGTTTGATGGCCTGAATTATTGAAGAGACTAGGGCTAGTTCCATTGATCTGAATAATACCATAGAAGCGTAGGCGCTTGCTCATCTACAGGCCTCTTAACTGTTGAAGAAATTGTGCTTTTCTAGCTTCATGAACGAGGATAAAGCGCATGGTTTTGAAAACTGGAAGCAGTTTAGTGAGGAAGAAGAGGAGAACTTGAGCGATGGAGATAAGGGTGGAGACATTATGAGTTCCTGCATCTACGAGTGGTTTTAGAGAATCTCAGGTGAAGAAATGGCCTAGGTTGGACTGTTGTCTTCGTTCAAGATCGCGCTCGAGACAGTGCACCAAGAAGCCCAGAGAGAATGAGAAGGTAAAGAAGTTGGGCACAATTAAAGGGCCTTAATGGAAAGGTTAATCATTTGTTGCCCGAACGCTAGTTACAAACAAATCATCCCATAACTTTTTCAGCTTAGTGTAGTAAGAAGAAACACTGAGAGTACCTTGTTTTAGGGAACTTATTCCCCTTTCTATTTGGAATAATAGTGACCCATTAGCTTCTTCAAATCTTTCCTGTAGTTCCACCCAAAGCTCTCTAGTTGTAGGGAAGGATAGGAATGCATCACTTAGTTCTTTGATCATGGCATTGAGAATCCATGACTTCACCGTGCTATTTGCTCTTCTCCATTTTGCTGATAAAATCACATCTTCTGTGGGCATGATGTAGGTCCCGTCAATGAAGGAAAGTTTATCCTTGGCACATAAGGCTATGGTCATAGATTTACTCCAAGTAATGAAGTTGTTGCCATTGAAAGTTGTTGTGACTAGCACAGCACCTGGGTTTTCAGCATTTGTGACATAGTAGGGTTCATGTTCTTGTGTTGCTAGTATGTGTGTGGCACTGGAGCCACTGATATCTCCTGTATTCGACATATTAGGTTAGGGTTGGTGAAAGGGTAGGCTCTGATACCATGTAGGAAAATAGGTAAAAGATGAAGAAAGATATTTCTTTCATATTTTATATTGAACATTCGGGTATAATATATACAAATACTTCTCTATTGCTATTGGTTGATTATTCCTCTATTGCTATTGGCTAATAGTCGTGACACTAACTAATTGTTGGCTATACAAAGGTACTTATATGCACAATATGTACAGAGATAGATAAGAGCAAGGACTGAAGGTAAAAGACAAAAGTAGGTAAATGACAAAGGATAAATGGGCCTATAATGTGAAGCTCACAATTAAAATTTATTCGGACTCTCTAATACTTATTACCAAAATGACTATCCAATTTTACCATTTTCCACCTTGTCCAGGCCAAAACAAAACTTGGACAAAAGATCCGATCTCGATAAATTGATAATGTCATTGTTTATATTCTATTCTGAATTGTAATTATGCCTTGTTGACTTAAGTTTGAACTCGTGTCATATTCATTTTGTGAACGTTGCAAACTTTTTTAACCCATAATTATCTAAATTGTCCCAAAGCATAACATCATTTACCAAAATCTTCCTTCGTTTAAGAAAAAAGATGTTTGTTAGTTACAAAATTATTATATACAACACAACGATTCTAATTATCACATTAAAAAATACAATAAAAACAACTTTGCTTTAATTAATTTACTAGCTTCACTTAAAGTTTACCTTGTCAAAATAGTAGAAAGAGGTGAGTTGTCTACTCAACGAGAGTAACTGATTGTTCCTTTACAATCAAATAACTCAATATATAAATTTTAAAAAATAGTCAATAAATTAAAAATACATATAATACTAAAATACAAAACATTGTTCAACCTATCCGAATAATTAATAAACGTTCAAATTTTATCAAAGCAGTGATTAAGACTAATATTATTTTATTATTATAATTTATATTTTATACCACAATTAACTTAATTGTTTAGGCCCTATTTAACCTAATAGACTTACATTCAATGATCTGCTAGCTTATCTCTACTCATCATTGTCTCTCACCAAATGAAAACTTAATTAGATGTATAAATATCATCATAAGATACCTCGACTTCTTAATTTAAGTTGATACTCTGGTACTTAGCAATCGACAAATGATATCCTTAATACTTAGAATATCTCAGTATAACTCCGGTACTTAGCTATCAATACAGGACATACTCGAGACTCAGGATGTCTCAGAACTTGCTTCATAGATAGATACCTAGTCATCGCTCATCGGTATTTAAACAACTTATCAAACCATCAAATGTAGCATATCCTAACCAAGCATAAATTCATGAATTATACTATTTATTCACAACCTATTATCAGTCAATCTCTATTTAATTAACACATTTTCACCAAATTAACACACGAGGCACCTTATAATAAGTAATAAAATATAAAAGTGAAACACCTCGTAGTTTGTTAATTATTTGTGAAATAAATAAACATAATTCATATGTATAACTATTAATTATTAATTTAATTAATAACTAATTCAAAATATGATTGTTATAAAATAATATATTAAGAACAAAATAACACACTATTAAGAGTACAATCTAATGTAATGCTTATCTAAATTTCGAACTTAACTAATTAATAATCTAATTTACTCTTTAATCTCACCTTTAGACCTGGACATTACAAAATTCTATTATACTTATTTAAGAAAAATTTTCAACTCAATTACATATAATAATTCAACATTATTCTTTTGTAACTTTATTCTTAATTATTAAAAAAACCCTCACCATACCTAACGACCACAATTACTAAACTATCCTTAATTATTAATAATCCTATTTTACCCTCATTTAGTTTTATTAATACAAAAATAAATTTCTTGGGATTAAATTCCAATTTTACCCTTAACTTTTTACATTTCCTATTTTATCCCTTAATATAACTTTAATTTTTCAAAATTGCCTTCTTCTTCATCCTCTCCTCTTCTCCTATCTCATCTTCTTCTTTTTTTCATTTTTCAGCTACCTTTTCTCCATTTCAATTTATTATTCCAAAAAATCACAATATACAATCTAACTAAACTATAATAAGAGGACTAAAAATCAAAATAAAAGGCATATAATTGTTGTTGGAAAATTTTTTTACCTAACTAAAATTTATGCCTTGTCTAAGAGATTTTGAGATTTTTAGCCTTCATGATTTATTGCAAAACAAACAAAATGAGGGAATATGCGAGAAATTTTTCAAATGCAAGACAATGATAGTGTATTTAAATATTTACTAGCTAGAAAATAGGGAGGAAAATGAAGAAGATAAGTTGATTTTCGTTGATGACTAAATGCCATATGCTGCTTGTTCTTTATCTACCCCTCTATTTGATTGTTTTATAGGTTGAGTTAGTTGTTATGGATGGACTCTTTGTTTTTCCTATTGTGACCCTTATACGTTTGTTGTCTCAATTTTGGAGTTTGAGATTGTTTGTTTAACATAGAGATATATTGAAATTAAAATGAAAGGTTAGTCTTTATTAAAATTTGAGTTAGATATTATAAATTGAACTTTGTCATCATAAAAATAGATTAGTTAATTTATGGTTGAATTGTATAATTAGTAATTATATAAATTGAGTTTATGTATATGGCTGAATTAATAATGATTAAATTAACTTGTGTTAATTTACTTAAAATCTTTAATAAAATAGAAATATTCATATTTTTATTAATAATCAATTTTTATTTAATTAAATATAATATTAAATTAAAATACTCATAATGATTATTAATAATTAATATATTAAATAAAAAAATTTTAATTGATAGTAAATCATATTATAAAAAAAAACAAATTTGTAGTTTTTCATAAATTTTGAAAATTTTAAGAAACAAAAATCAAAAACCTAAATTAACAAAAACAAAAAACTTAATTAACATGATTTTTATACCAAATTTGAAAACAAAATAAAATTAAAAATAAAAATAAAAACAAAGTATCAACGTGATGCAAATAAAATTTGTAGAAGACTTCACAAAAATAATTAATGTAAAATTTTAAATATTCTTATATTCAGCTCAAAATTTTAAAGTATTAGTTATAAATATATTTTTATAAGTAAATTATTTTTAATTTTTCACCCGAATTAAATAAATCTATTGCTAATTGACCAAATAACTTCGCATGGGCAGAAAAGTACAATCTTAACTTTTCTTTTTCCTTAGAATGGGACAAGTTGAATATTAAGGACATGTTTGATTATATTTTTATTTTTAGGTTAATTTTGTTAAAATAAATTAATAAAAAATTTATTTGTTTGAACTTTTTAGTTTCTTATAAATTTAAAACTATAAAGTAAAATTTTCCTGTTTATTTTTATAATATTTTTATTATTAATTAAATATGCATTATTTAATTATTTAATATATTAATTATTAATAAAAATTATAAATAATTTAATTTAGTAAAATTAATTATTATATGAACTAAGAATAATTTAATTTAATTTAATAATTAATTAAATTTAATAATTATTTATAAATATATTAAATTAAAATATCTTCAAAATATAAATTTCAAATAAAATTTTATTTAATAATTAGAATATATTTAAAATAAAAATTAATTTATAAAAAGTTAATTTTAAATGATTTATCTTAATAAAACAAAATAATTTTTATTAATAATTCATTAATAAATATTATATTAGAGATTAAAATAAATATAAATAATTAAAATAATTTCTCTTTAATTTGAATAATTATTATTAGTAATAAAAATATAATATTTTGAAATTAATAACGCAACAATTTTTTTAATTTGAAAAAACAGATACGTAAAAATCAAAAACTAAAAACTAATTGCAGGTTAATCTGAACGCCAATTACCAAAAGACAAAAGTAGTAGCTGCCGATATGGCAATATTAGAAGCGCCACGTCAGATTTTGATCGGTGAGGTCAAAAACGTCTACTTTTAAAATCCAAACGCGCGACGCAAAGTCTCAAACCGAACAGAAGCAAGCGATACTGGTTCTTTGGCTTTGCTTTAGCGTCTTCGAAGTCATGGAAGTCAAGGTTAGTTGTTATCTCTAGAGTTACTTTTCTTTTCGATTAATCTCTTATTAACCCATTTTAATGTTTTTTCTTTTGTTTATCATATGGATTTCATTTTGCAGAGCGAGAGTGGTAACCGTAATTCATCGTCAAAACTTGTTCTGTATTCTTACTGGCAGAGTTCTTGTGCATGGCGCGTCCATTTCGCTTTGATCCTCAAGGGTATTCTCATTTCTCACGGCTTCTTCAAAATTCGTGAAATTTGAGGAAATTTTTAAAATATGTAGTCGATTGTGTTCTCTGATTTTAAATGAAGCTCGTTAGAATTAGTTCTCTGAATCGATTGTTGAATTTTCAGGGCTTTCGTACGAGTACAAAGCAGTGGATCTTCTTAAAGGAGAGCAATTTTCTCCTGGTCAGTGTTCTGTTCAAATAATTTATCGTTTCTTTTTTTTCCCCCCACATGTGTGGTGTTACTTGGTCGGAGACGTCGAGGATAAAGGGGTTTTATATTCTGATTAGAGTTTGAACGTTTGAATCCTCTTCATTATGTTCCGGTGTTGGTGGATGGTGACGTGGTGATTTCCGATTCCTTCGCTATTTTGTTGGTAGGAGTAGTCTTTGTCTTGCTCTTTACTTGCGTCAATGTTTCTCAGATTTTGACAGAAGCTAATCGCCATAGTAAATGGTTTTCTAGTACTTGGAAGAGAAGTATCCTGAAAAACCATTACTACCCAAAGATCCTCAGAAAAGAACTCTCAATCTTCAGGTGAGATGTTTCTTTTACTAGATCAAACTGTCAAGGAAAAATTTGCAGATTTTTTCTTGGGATCTCTTCTTTTATAAAAGTCTTAATTTATTTGAACCTTCTCTGAGCTTCAATCTAAACAAGTGTAAGTACCATGTGAAATCTTTGGTTTTTTCCTCTGTTGCTATCCCTATCCGATAGCTACAGTGTTTATGTGGATAGATACAACTTAGGTTGGCTGTGTTTAAGGTTTCCAATCACCTGCAAAATCCATTGGATTGGAGCTCGACAAGTTCTTTGTATAGTCCCTTACTTCGAGAGCATATCTGGATCGATTATTTGTTGCACTTCGATTATACTTCCAGACAAGAATTTACAAGCTTTCAAGTTTTATTATGATCCTTTTCTTACAACTCAATGTACAATGATACAGGCTGCCAGTATTGTAAGCTCTAGCATACAACCTATTCAATTGTTGACATCGCTGGTAAGACTTGGTTCTTTTATATTAGTTTGCATTTACAATATTTACGGAGGCAACATGGAATCTCTATGTTTTCTATTCTTAATTTTCCAGAAATATTTGGATGAAAAACTAGGACCTGAGGAACGATTATTATGGGCAAAATCCTCAATAGAAAAAGGTTTCTTAGGTAACTCTTTTTCTCTTTTGTAAGATCTACATTATTATCTTTTTGATGGTTAGTCATTCATCTAAAGTATACTCAGTGGGGCTTGCACAGTCTAGCATAGTCACTAAATCCAATTTGCCTTCCACAATTACTGCATTTCATTTCAATTGGGAACATGCTATATTTCTCTTTGTTCTTGATGGGACTTTTATTCCTTTTGTGCAGCTCTTGAGAAGTTGTTGCAAGATTTTGCTGGAACATATGGCACTGGAGAAGAAGTTAACATGGTCTCTTCTGACTACTTTCTCTCTTGTTTCATGGTTGTTTCTTCTAAATACTTTCTGTTTTTACTATTTGAATTGGAACGCCTCCTCCCCTCTAAGCCTCTTTCATTTTGTTTCTGTTATATTAGCTCTCTGCACATAACATGGTATTTCAGACTTCGACAGACGAATTTATTTTAACCTCTTCAAATTCAAAATCAGATTTTCAAAACAATCGAAGTTCCAGGCACATTGGAGAACGTTTGTGATTATCAAGTATCACTTATGCTGATCTTGCTCGAGTTTATACGACCTTGAGTTTTCTTTGCAGGTTGATGTGTTTTTGGCCCCACAAATTGCTGTTGCTGTGGAAAGGTGCAAAGTAGACATGGTACAACATTTCTTCTCTACTCTTCCCCATCTAGCTATACAACATTTCTTCTCTACTCTTCCCCATCTAGCTAAGAAACTGACTTCCATACTGATAAGTTATCTGTACTGTTGTTGTTTTATTTAAATGTATACGGTGTTGTTTCTTGTAAATATTTTTATGTTTGTTTTGTTTGTATAGCTGTTAGTCATCTAGAGTTATTTTACTGTTTTGTATATAGAAACATCTACTATTGTGAAAAGTGGATACTTACGGCTGAATAAAGATAGTCAGTTTTATTTACTCTTTTTTCTCTCGAAGCTTCGGTTTCACATACCAAAATGCTGCTTAGTGTATTGCACTCTCTGCTTTGTGCCAGTTGTTTTGTTGTAGAATTTAGTCCTGTTCATGGTCAGTGAACTCGAACACATCCTAATTTTATTCAACATAACTTTTAATTTATGAAATTAAGCTTATCTTATGCAACAAAGCAGATGGCTCAAGTTGGTGAATCAGTTAAAGTAAGAACTTAATAAGTGGCTAAGGGTTCATTGCCAAGTTAGTGTAAAACCTTCCAATGTCTCACTGATACTTCTGACCGATAGAATGTGCGTAGACTTTAGGGTGGTTCTTACTGATTCACGGTTTTTGGGGTTGATGGGAATCTATTGGATTTCAATTTGGGGTCTGTTTAACGACATTCGTCTTTAACTATACTAGCCATGCCTGTCATGGTTGCTCGGAATGTTTCAGACATTTTTGTACTTGCTAAGAGCAAGACTTTTGGTTATTATTTTGAACAACTGTTTTCTGATCGTTTTTGCAGACCAAATTTCCTACTCTGAATAGCTTATTTGAATCTTACGAGGCCCTGCCTGAGTTCATTGCTTCAACCCCAGAAAGGCAACCTGATGCAGTGCACTGACTGTGACTTTCCTTACTATTATCGTATTCTGTTTTAAGTTTGGTTTAAAGAACAATTTGAGTTGATCATAACATTTGAGTATAATAAAAAAGTCTAATAATAATAAACAATTATAATTGATTAATTTCGATTGATTGTATTATTTAATTTAATTATTATTAACAAAAAATTCTTTTAACTAAATTAACAAAATACAAATAAAATTAACGCTTTCAACGGAGTTATTAAAGCTAAAAATATGGGTCACTTAATTGAAAATTTTATAAGTTCTGAAGATTAAATTGAAAAGATCTTTAAAAGCTAAACACTTTACAATTTGTTATCCTCTAATATCACTAAATAATTCTTATTATAAAGCAATTATTTATCATATAAATTAATTTACTTTAAATAGCATAGAAAATTATCCTTTTATTTTGATGTATGCTATATTTATTTTATTTTTTATAATGATAAAATATAAAAATTCTATTTTGTATATTACTTACATTATATGTATAAACTAGTTTACAAATTATATATTATGACTCAGTTATTTAATAAATTTTGAGGATATATAATAATTTATAAATTACATATTTTTAATAAATTATTTGATACTTACCAATTAAAAATTAAATGATAGGTTTAAATTAATTAATATTAATAAATTATAACACGTGTGTATATTCGTTTAGTTTTTTAATGATAGTCAAAATTGCAATATCTTGGAAGCACAATTTCCTGATACACTTTTTTTAATTCAAAAGGATAATTACATTGATCTTAAGTAACTAGGTGGGGCAAGGATACTCCGGTGACATCCTCTAATAGGATAGAAGAATAACCTATAGGCAGGTTTTGATACCAATAAATGCCAAGTTCTAAAGAATTGACATAATTAGTTAATCAATCTGTAGCTCTATTTGTCTTACGGTAGACAATAAGATAGAAAAACAACCCACGAGTTAGTTTTAATACCAATGAATGCTAAGTTCTAAAGAACTAGCATAATTAGCTAGTCAATCTGCAGCTCTATTTGCCTCACGATAGACATCCCTAACTTTCACGATCCACTCGCAGCTTAATAATTGTTGAATACCCATGGCGGAAGGAGAACATACTCAATCTTTAACATTGCATATTTGCATTCCACGTTACTTTCAAATATGAAAGATAAGTGACTCTCTTGATTTAAGTGAGATCGCGAGTTCGAATTACCCACATGTATGCAATCGTTTTAAACTTGATGGCAGAGTTTTGATGCCCGTAAGGGACCTACTCTGCTCAAGCGGGGATTAATCTAAGTATAGATTGCTTAAAGATATGTTATGTTATTTGAGGCTGCATGAACTCGTGAAGGAGATGAAGGAGACGACGTCGCAAAGACAAGCTATGAATAAATGAAACGCAGCGTGGAGCCTCAGTCACAGACAAGCTCATGTGATCTTATCTAGAAGATTCCGGTAGTAATAGGTTATAAACGGTTGTAACGGAATGAAAAAGACAGGCAAAATTTGAATGAATGAATTGATTCTCTTCTTTCTCTTTGTGTGTTTTTCCTTCTTGTGATTGCGTGAGACTCTAAGAGTTTGGAGTGTGCGAATAGCGTCACTTAGGATCGAAAAACGTGACATTTGGTATCAGAGCTTACGTTCCTCGGACAAAGAATGGCAGAAAACACCAGGGGAGCGGAGGTTCGCCGTTTAAAAGAGAACATTAGGAGCATGTTCGAAGCTCAGTCCAAGCACGAAAAAGAGATTAGCGACATTAAGTCGATGTTCCAGCGGCTCATGCAAAAAATGGATAAGGGGGATTCTGAATCGGTGGTGAAGAGTGCTGGCGAAGGGAGTCGTGGAATGGGAGTTTTCAAAGTCAACAAAACTGAATTTCCTACGTTTGACGATACCAGAGTAAGGAGCTGGAGTTATAAGTGCGAGCAGTACTTCTCTATGGATCAGACTCCGGAGGAGTTAAAGATACGACTTGCCTCAATCCATATGGAAGGGGTTGCTCTTGAATGGTACCAACTCACTGTCCAGAATAGGAGGGAGGCGCAGGAGATGAAATGGGAAGAGTTCATGACTCTCCTAAGACAACGGTTCGATGAAAACATTTTCGAAGATCCTATCGGAGATTTAAAAGAGTTGAGATAGGAAGGGTCAGTACTGGAGTACTGTGCATTATTTGATAGGTTCTCGAACAAGCTCACTCTGCCGAAAGATTACCTGGTAGGGTTCTTTTTGAAGGGGCTAAAACCAGAATTGGGGTTGACGGTGAAGATGATGGACCCACAGACGTTGCACCAAACGTACACATGTGAGCGTAAACAAGAGGCGATTATGGCAGTCAGTGTGTCGGTTTATTTCGGCAAGGGAAGTCGGGTCAGTGGTCCAGGAGGGCGGGAACCTTTGATGCACAAATGGAGCAATTTCACAACACCTGCGTCCAAATCTCCCATTGAGGTGGGAGTGTTGCCAACACCTGGAAACCAAGGAAGTAGGAACTTCAATTTCAGAAACCAGCGAGGCAGTAGAACTACAAGCAGTTGGGAGTTTGACGAGAAGAGAGCTAAAGGCTTGTGTTTCTGGTGCGATGAGAAATACTCGCCGGGTCATAAGTGTCGGAAGAAACAATTTCAATTGTATATGGTGGAGGATGATGAACAGGAGGAAGAGGTAGTCGGAGACGAAGAGCTGGAGGAAGGAGCTCCCCTCAATCCTAACATTTCATTTGAAGCCATGTGGGGTTTAAAGGATCAAACGGATTACAAACAACTTCAGGTCATAGGAAGCTGTTATGATTTATTAGGATTTATTTTTAATATATCCTATTTTCATCTTTATTTTTGGCATTTAAATTGGACATGGGGAATTCTCATTATACTCGACGATGTGCCTTAATTGGAAATTGGATAATGCTTGGAATCAGATTTGGAAGTAAAATCTTAATAGATATACTTATAGGGTATCTATTGGTTGTCTATCGTAATTCTATTTTGAAAAGGATTGTTGGTTGTCCAGTGCAATTCTACTTTGATAAGGATTCTTCCACGGCAATGTTGGGTAGGTTGCATGAATAACTGAGGTGGTTGAATTGCTTCTTGGCTGACGTGGAACAGGGCTGTTTTGCATCTTTCAAATCTGCAGATTTTTTGCTTTGTTCTGCGTGGTGAGAACGTGCGTGGGTTTGGCGTTTTTCTGCTGCTGCGTTTTCTTTTGTGACTTGATCTTTTGATTGAGTGGTTTGGTGTGAGGTGTTTTGGAAGCAGCAGGATACGCCATCAAGTTTATTTTCAGCAAGCAATTTTATAATGATGTTGATGATGCCACTGGATGGTTTACATGACTGAAGTTTTTTTTAGCTTAAAGAAAACTTTCTCATAGATTGATATATATACTGTTGGTGCGGACACTTGGTTTCTTGGAGACGATTTTCAGAGTTGGAATTGTTTTATTCTTGTTTTTACTTGTCTTTGTTCTTCAAGTAGAAATAGTT
>JANJEY010000009.1:51044739-51058560 GCA_024703695.1 Erythroxylum cataractarum
TTTTCTTAAAAGCTTCACAATGGAAGAAAATGTTTCGATTTGGTAAGAAAGGTAAGGTAAGCCCTAAATTCATTGGTATCTTCGGAAAGACATGAAGTGGAGATCATTTTAGGGGTAAACACGCCTATCGATCACGAGAGATATTTAGGTCTTCCCTCTCTAATTGGGAGGAACAAGAAGCAGGTCTTTGCTTTCATCAAGGATAGACTTAACAAGCGTATTATGAGCTAGAAAAATAAATTGTTCTCAAAACCGGGGAAAGAGATTGTCATCAAGACAATTGGGCAAGCATTGTCGGCTCATTATATGAGTGTATTTTTTATTCCCCAAGGCACTTGCGATGAACTTCAGAAGATGATGAATGCCTATTGGTGGGGATCGAGCACAAACAATCGCAAGAAAATCCATTGGGCGAGTTGGGATCGCCTATGTGTTCAGAAGAAATATGGGGGTATGAGTTTTCGGGACCTTCACTGTTTTAACCTAGCAATGCTTGCTAAACAAGCCTGACAATTTATGGCTTTCCCTGACTCGCTACCTAGCAAGCTCTTTAAAGCAAAATATTTCCCTTCCTGTGGTTTAATGAAGGCCAAGGATCGTCCCAATTCAAGTTTTATCTGGAAGAATATATTTGCGGCTAAGGATATTCTGCTTAAAGGTGTAAGATGGAGACTGGGGGATGGCTTCTCTATTAATGTGTTCGCTGATCCATGGATCAATGAAGCAAATAATTTTTTTGTTACCTCTCCGTCCATCCAGGAATTCGATGATCTTAAGGTGTGCGATTTGTTTAATGAGGAGGGATCAGGGTGGGATGTTCAATTGTTAGAAAGATTGTTAACGCCTCTTGATGTGGGGCGTGTTTCCAGGATCCCTATAGCTTACTCTAAACCGCTAGATCAACTTATCTGGTATTACAGTTCGAATGGTGTTTATTCAGTCAAAACAGGGTACAAATTGGCTCTCTCTATGTATACTAATTTTGGTACTCCTTCATTGAGGGTCTTTGGACAAAGATCTGGAATCTGCCTATACCTCCCAAGATTAAAGACTTTGTCTGGCGAAAGCCACGAAAACATTGAATGCGATGTTTGTGGCCATCCAGAAGATCTTTATCATGTCTTAGTGGGCTGCCCGAAAGCTCAAGACGTCTGGGCATTGACAGGTTGGAGTCGCCCACGCCAGGGAGTGGATACGTTCTTAAAGCAGATATTACAAATTTCGTCGATCTCCACCATCGAAAGCCAGCTTGTTATGGAGCATTTGGTATCATCGAAACTTACGAGTATGGCAGGGTAAGAACATGTCTCCTTTGATGATAGTTCATTTCGCAGATAGATTTCTTAAAGATTGGCAGGCTTCGCGGGAGGTTTTTAAGAGGGTTACTGAGCCAACTGAGAAGGGTCGCGTTATCAACACTGGATGGACTAGACCAGCGGAGGGTTTTCTGAAGTGCAACGTTGATGCGGCTGTTTTTCAAGATAAGAATGCCTCAGGTTTTGCTGCCATTCTCAGGGATGATAGAGGTTGCTTTGTTGCTGCTATCTCCGGACATTACCATTTTTTGCTTGACCCAGTCCTTGCGGAGCTTATGTCAATAAGGGAAGCTCTATCTTGGTTAAAAGAAAAACAAATTGATCATGTCATTGTGGAGTCTGATTGTTTGACGACTGTCCAAGCTATTTTAGCTCCGTCTTCGAACAATACTGAGATTGAAATTTTGGTCCTTGACTGTCTCTCACTCAAGTGGCATTTCCTTTACTTGTCCTTCCATTGGAAGCGTAGGATTGGCAATAAGGCGGCTCACTCACTTGCCCGGATAGCCTTATTACATGCAAACCTTCAATATTGGAGTGCTAGCCCTTCACGTTTAAATTCCATTTTAGTTTCAGATATTTCTGCTTGTTCAGATTTTGATGGTGAAAGGCTAGTAAGATCTGGGTGTACAGGGTAAACCTATTGACTTGAGTTAGTTTTGTCTCTGCCTTTCTCGTCAATGATTAAAAAAAAATACTCAATTTTTCAATTTCTTAATTCGAGAACGTAATTCAGTTTTAAATGTGGTACGTACGGAGGTGGCAGGACCGTGACTTCGCAAGGCTGGGAGGCTGGGTACGTGAAAAAAGATTTTGAAAATATTAAAACTAATATTTTAAAAATGGAAATATCTAAATTAATTAAAAATTTTAATATTTAAAATGTTTAAAATATCAAATAGTTATAAAATCAATTAAAAATTAAATAAAATTTAAAAATTTAAAATATAATTAAAAACTATTTTTACTTATTGAAAAATTTAAATTTTAATTAAAAAGTTGACTTTTAAATAAAATTTAATTAATTAATTTTTTACAAAACTAATTAACTAATTAATTAATTAATCAGTTTTTAACAATAAAAGTTATTAAAGTAAACTAAATCATAAAATTAATTAAAATTTTTTAAGATTGGATAAGTTAAAAATTTTAATTATTAAATAAAAGATTTAATACTGATTGTCAAAAGTAGAGAACCTCTGCCTATGAATAAATGGCAATTTTATATGCATGCATACTTTTTTTTGCAATTTTCCCTGTAAATGACTTGTTTTGCGAGGGTAAGATAACTCCAGATGGATGTTCCGCATACTTTTAAAGCTCAATAAACGGTGATATGATATTGATGGTGAATAAGTAGAAGCAGGCCTTAAAAACATGAGGATGGTTACTGCACTTGACATCCCTTTCTCACACTTTTATTTTCTTTTTTTTTTTTCACCATTTTGAGTTCTGCTAATTGTCGAGGCAGTCATCAGAGAAAGTGTGCAATAGCACCGCAATCATAAGTCGTACAATTTGCTCTACGCCAATCAGTGATTTTCCATTTCAGCCCCACTAGGAAATGCGGGGTTATACATTATCTTCTCCAATCACTGTCTTGTTTGAACAGAAGTGAAGAAGATCACGTGAAGACAGTTGCTATTTGTGGCTGGTCTCCAGTACAAGTATGCATATACCTTGAAAAAGGCCAAAAAGGGATGGTCAATTTTTCGTGTATGGTATCTGGTAGAAGTGCTTGTGCGCAACAGAAGTCTCAAGAGACGCACCTGCAAGTGGTGATTAAAAGCAAAAATTCCACATATCTCTACCGATCCGAATATATCATCTCAACGCGCATCCATTGGGGTATCTGACAGCAGTTTCAGTTTCTGCCATGTTGAAAAGATCAATGAACGACCAGAACCACGAATCAAGAGTTTATACCGTAGATTATTTGTGCTCATTGATATTTCTACGTTTCGAAGTGGTAAAGAGAAGAGGAAAAGATGGAACCGTAATAGACATAAAATATGGTAGAACTGATAGGATTATGAGATCATAAAAGCTTGGATTCGAACTAGATGGGTATTCAATGTTTACAATGCTATTTCTTGGAAAGTACTTATCCGGTAAAGAAATTTTCATCATAAGCGTAAGGCATACCGTTATGTATTGTGGAGGATCGTCCAAACTAGAACAGCCTAGCACAACTTCCCTCCTCAGTTTTGTTGTGAGCTTGTGGCAAACTCGCAGCTGACAACGGAGTCAAGAAAGAGCCACAGTGAATATCTAACTTCCAGATGAAATGAGATATGTATTCCAAAATGAGAAGTTCCTAAAACAGTTTACCTCGGATCGAGTTGCACCCCCTATGACAAATACGAAAATGCGTCGTCCCATTTTCCTAAGATCTAATGTTGCTTCTTTCAGAACTGAATCACTGCAAAAAGCAGTTGGAAAATTATAAAAGATATTCAAGCAAGAAGGAACTTAGTAATCTGATGTACATTTGCTTTTGCAGAATTCAACTGAGCTCGGTTTATCAGTCTACCACTAAAAAAAATGACAATATGCTGCTGGAAAAGTAAATGATTAAATGTGACCGCTGAGGATTGAAGTAGATGAATGATAGTCGTCGACATATGGCTAATCATGCACAACTACGGTTACCAACAAGTCCAGGTTGTGCGTACCTTGAATAGCCATCATCGGAATGACGAGGTCGAGCCCAATTTGCAGTCCTCCTAGACCTCATTGAATGTGGAGTTTTCTTTTCCGTTGCAGCAGGAGCTTGATTTGTCCGTCCTGATCCTCTCTTAGTGGGCTCTGGGACAGGTGGACTGGGCTCGTTCATACATATATACTCATTCTTTGGCAATACACCTTTACTGAGATTTTCAATAAGCTCCTGACAGAGAAATAAAGTAGCCTAAAATTAATCTTTTGATAATTCTCACTAAAATAAGTGATTCTTCCATTTTGTCAATAAATAAAATCTACCACGTACCATAATGAATTTTGAAGGCCAGAGTAAATTTGCCAAGAGAGTACGTCAAGAACAAGATTACAAAATAAGATAAATTTAGTAGTAAGGTATCAATATGAATTTCCTGATATGTATATGTAATCTAGGATGTGACAAGCATTTCCCCTCTTCAATTCTCTCAATCTGCATCTTAAATTTTATAGCTTTTATTGTTTACTAGATATACAAGAAGCTTTGCACATTCTATGTAGAGAGAAATATTTTATGATTTCTTTCAAGTAATTAGGTGATGATTCCATATCATTATGAAACTAAAGATAGAACCTTATGAGCAGTCCTAAAGTAAGATTAATACCTCTAACACAGGATAGAAGCGAAATAGTTGCCATGTTTCTTCCTCATCAGTTCGATCCTTTCTTGCTGCCTGATTTTTCTGATAATCAAAAGAAACATAGATCAAACTGTTAAACAAGATTCAAAAGCTACATTTTGTTCATGCAAACACGATGTAGATAGGAAACAAACGTTGCAAATTTATCTGCATACCTTCTTATTGTTATCAAACGTGAGAGAGAAACTACTGACTGGCTTCTTGGTTTCGGATAACCCGGAAAGCAGTTTCATATTATTCACAACTTTCATATCCTGATCTGTCAACTTGGCCAACTGATTAAAAGGAGAATAAAACCATCAGAAAAGTCTTAAAACTAAAATTGATCGTTTGGCAAAGGACATAAAATTCACATTGGTTCTTGGACTAAAATGAGACTGAAGGACAAAATGTTCTATAAATAGAAGCAAATGCCAACCACGTCTCGCATTAAGTTTGGTCACAACGGGAAGCATAAGGTAAAAAGGACCAATTATTATAGCAAGCCCATACATAAATCAAAAAAACACTTTTTTTCCTTGATTGCATTATCATTTTTAACAACTATTTTCCAATGAATTTCTCTAGCTTTCAGGAATCCTATTAAGAAAATATATTTAGTAATTATTAGTCATCGTTTTGTGTATGATTTTTTTCATATACACGAAACATTTCGTCATACATCAGTTCTCAAATTTGAATAGAGTATTTACCTGCATTAGCTTTACACCTTTGTCGCCTTCAAATTTCTCAGGATATACAAAGGCATAGATCATCAATAACCGAAGTTTATTTTCTGGAGTTGAATCCTGCATGGAGACAAGGTTCTTTTGATAAAATACTGAGCATAGAACATCAATCATGTATGTTTTGTCCACTTGAATTCTTTGATTTATCACCTGATGTGTTCTTAGAAAATTGATGACATCCTTTGCTCCAGCATCCCCAAAAACAAGATCTTGCTCTAGTTGCCCAAGATCTCTAAGTTTCATCTCTCTGATAAGACTATTTATTTTTCCAGCAATCTGTGTAGAAAAATAAGCAAATAACGCAGGCAAAACTCGTGATGTTTAATTGTGCACCAATAGAATAGACCATCTCTATCAAGCTTGAACCTCCGAACCACTAGTTCTTCACAAATTTAGGATCACAGTTTTATGTTTTAGCGCTATAGCAATTTCAATCCATTATAACTCCTGTTCACATTAAATGTTTGATACTTCTTATTTAATGCTTTCTGCTCTATTTCAGATCCAACCACCGTAAATTGTTGAACTTCCATAAGTCAAAAGAAAGTTGACATTCTCCCGCCTGATTGTGGAGAGGTTCTCGTGGTTAAATAAGCAAATTAAATTCCCGTCATTTCTTAGTGAACACCCTAATTACAATTCACATGTATGAATCCACGTAAATGTAAAGCTGTTGACCTTGAAAAATAAAACATGACAAGATAAAGAAGAATCGCACCTCAACATGGAGAGAGAGCTTCTCAACTGTTTCGTTGTATTTTGGCAATGCTTGAACAATTTTCTGTAGCTCTCTAGTTGATATTTCATTACCATCTCTGCATTAATTCAAAATTCAGCACCGGTTAAGGAAGTGAACCGGTTTCTTGAGACCCTGCTTCTTTATTCTATTAACAATTCAAAAGTCGAATCTGCAACGTAAGTGATGCATATCTTTACATGTAATTGTGATGGTACTAAAACCACAGACATAGATGGATTGATAAGCTGAGTTCTGACAGAAAACTTCTACTTAGCCTTGGTACTCTCATTCCAGACAATGTTCAAACAAGAAAAGATCCTCTGTACAATATTATTTTGTCTTATAGAATCTCAACCATTTATTTTGTGAGACCTATGTGGGACCCATGCGAAACTTACATAAATAAATGGCTGAGATTTATTGGACACAATAACACACCATAATATTAGACAGAGGATCTGGACTCTGTTCAACCATCGTGAACCATGAAAGTGATGTCATCTATCGTAATTAGTAGAATCTTGTGTAGAAATGCCTCCTTATTCACTTTGTAACCTTGGATTTCTAGTTAGCAAATGAGGCAAGTTCAGGCATAGAACTGTCAATAATTCGCTTTCATAAGGGAAACTGCATCTTGCACCTAACTCATGCTTTTGTATTGAAACAAAATCCAAAAAATATGGCGATTGAAAATGTGAAAAACAAATGGTATGAACCAGACAAACCTGAAAATTTTAAATACACTAAATCCTTGAGATAGCTTAATTATAAGCAGATATGACATGCCATTATGCAACTCAACATCAAATGAATAAAAAAGTTACAGGTGTCCAAACCTTCCAGCCTGTTGCATCTGTGCAGCTTTGTTCTTTGATGTGAAGTTGGTAAACTTGTCGTGCAAGCGTTCACTAGCCTGATATTTTCAGTTGGTTGAAACTTGAAACCTATTTCACAATGTTCAGATAAAGCGATAGAAAAAGAAGAAATTCTCAACGTACATCAGCTATATGTGCATGGCGAAGCTCTAGCCAAACTGGATCGTTGTCTTCCAAAAGGACCTCTTTCATTTCAGGTGGACCACCTGATTTACTAGGAACCTAAACACATATTTTAGGACAGATGCATCACATAAAGATGGATTAAAATCCCTACCCTCTCAATGAAAAGTAAAACTAAAAAAGATACCTCAAGCACATATTTGTTTCCTTCCATATCTAGCAAATCGTGGCACATAGCATCGTAAGTCCATTCATGTATAACTGGAGCAATCTGGGCGTGAAGATTCATGATATGCAACAGAATTAAAACCATTTACCATAAACAAGAATACTTGTGAAAGGAACGTTATTTTGCAACCTGATCCATAGATCTATCTAGGATGAGCAAGTCGCATGTTTCTTTCTGTGGGAAATTTGGAATAGATTTGTATTTTGAGATGCAATCCCATACAGCACCAGCAAGCTTTTCAGGAACTAAATCACGAACTGTTGCTGTTGATGCATCTTGCACCTTGGGAGCACGATACCGCACAACGGGCAACTCCTGAAAACGAAACATTTCCTATAAATGAAAAATAGAGTACAAATGAACTTTGATTGACTCCCCTAACATCATGCGGAATGTGTCAATTATTAGTGGTCTGAAATAATGCACACCGGGATCAAGGTTTATGATGATAAACAAAGGCCATGCCAACCAGTCTGTAGAGAGTACTAGAGTAGTTGATCAATGACTAGTTCTTTAGATAAGGCAACCAGAAAGTAAGCAATAAAATGTTGCTCACATCTAAGCAACTTAAGAGAATTCAATGATCATGAAAGCTCTGACATAACACCCAGTGAACAGAGAAACAACTTCGGATACAATTTCCATAACTGAGCTCAAGCAGCGCAGATAAACATGTATGTTCTCCAAAATAAATTTAAAATCACTGATTTCCAAGATAATGATTGATAAATTCCCAAAAGAGTTTATGTATCTCCTCAAGTAAATTTCTGACCTTCAGTGAAGCAAATACCGTAGCAATTCGAGTCGCCATCACATTCAGGCAAGCTTCAAATCTACGAGAATTCTCGGCATTGTCACCATACAGCTCTTCCAGTGCTCCTTCATGATCAGTAATAAAAGCCTGCGTTAAAGGGATCTCAGTGGACAAATCCAGTGTTACTGACATTCTGTTAACTGTTATATAAGAGACGTGACACAAAGGGCAGGGAATGGTTTTCAGCACATGTAATTGTATCCATGTGAAACAAAACTTGGGAATATATATTCATGACGTTTAAAGATTATCAAGCAGGAAGTCAAAAAGCAGTCAAACAGAGGCATACTTCTAACTATGAATAATTTTGAAGTCCCATCATAAAAATTTGAAAATGTAACGACATAGAGTTCCAAGTTTTTCTAAAGCAACGAAAGATCTAAATAGATTTAAACTAAGAATTAAACAATATTGTTTTAAATTTGTTATTTTGAAGAACACTAATTAAACTACTATGCATTTTTTTTGAAGAATAACAAATAATATTTCTATTGCCAAAAGGTGTAAAAATTAGAAGTCAATACAATGCTTCAAGAAGCCAACAAGCTTCAGATCGCATTAGTACTATACGTATTCTTTTACTACATAAAAAAAAATAGCGAATGATGATATTATCTATCAGAAAACAAATACAAGTTACATAACCAGGAAAACATTTCAAACTGGCACAAGGGCACACTTGCTAATGTCGCTTTCGTAAAACAACGCTATACATGTACATACCTGACTATCTATCGGGAAATATTCCATATTCATCTGCAAGATACCAAACGAAAAATAATAGGATTAGGAAGAAAAGAAAAAAAAAAAAGAAGGTTAAACATCACAAGCATGCAACATTATACATATCACCAATTAATCAAAAAAGTGGGAGAATCTAGACCTCTCTTAAGGCACCAATGCGGGGGACGACACTTGTATCACCCTTGATGTGATTAATCAAGCCCGCTGGGACAGGTGAACTAAAAAAAACGAAAGCTCTAAAGAAAGGGAAAACAATTCAGATAAAATAATTAGAGGTCAGCTAAAATGAGTCTGAACATATAGATTAAAATAACTGAACCGAAAAATGAAATAGTATCTTGGACTTACTTCTTGTATAAAGGCTCCCTTCCAGACATATCGGACAAGAGCATTACGATACTGCATGCTAGTAAAAAGTAGAGTTAAACTGGATAATACCTTCCCGGAAGGTGTGTCAGCATTGAATAGGATGAAAACTACAAGCCGCTTCAAGAAAGCAGAATTTATACGGCTCGTGTTGAATTCCGCAATGCAAGAAATCAAACAAAACTGATTTCAAAGGAGCTGGAGTTGCATAGACACGTTAGCAGTGCCAACCCCACTCCATTATAAAACTTAAGAATCCTATCAATTCCGTCAAAAATTATATCAGAAGGAAACTAGGATGGTTTCAGCTACTAGTTGCAACAGAAAGAAATTTCTTTTTTCCTGAATGTGCCACAATGGCAGAAACTCGAATCAGCTATTGGCCCGAAAACCATTAGTTGTCATACAAGACTCAAAATATAATTGAAATTAATCAACAAGCACATCAACAGTATCGATCTATTGCATTTTCTGTCAAACATAAGAATCAAAGTTTGCTTTTAACAGCGAGGAAAAATTACTTCTCTTTTGAAGGCTGAATAAAATATACAGCATCCATGGAAGGCAGTGGTTCCCTTCTCTTGAATAGCTCTTCCACCACTACAGTAAAATACCGTATTTATTAAATTCTATTAGCTAAATTCATCAAACAAGAGCTACATGGCTTTAAATAACGAACAATCAAGATACGCTTGAGTGGTTGAAGAACTTCTATTATTAGAAGTCTGTTAAAGACATGTACAAGGAAGCTCGCTAATAAATCCTCAACGAAGAAATAAACGCATGAGAATTATTTGACTAAAAATGCTTCTCATAAGTAACTTTATTGATATTGTCGATTGAGAGCATAAATGGACAATAAAGACTAATACAATAGTACGACCGAATTCCTAACCAACCCACTTGGCTTGCACCATTCAAGTCCTTATCAGGAGAAAAAAAAAAATTGAGAATAAATCTAATTGTGATACGATTCTTACATGAGACTCCTTGATCTGTGATGTCTGCCATTTTACAAGAGTGAGACATTACTTTTACTGTAACTTTATCCATGATGAGTACCTGTGCAGAGCAAACTTAATGAACAATTTGATGTCTACAATTTTGGCATAGCATTACCATATCTGTTCTGTTACCAATATTCGAAATAAAATGGTAAATCAAACAGATAGACAGATAGAACTGAAATGAAATGAAGAATGAGACACTTTATTTAAGAAAAGAAGACTGATTAATTTAACAACATCTTGACGTTGCCAAGCAGATCCGCTAAAGCTAGTACGAGAAATGCATATATAAGATAAAGAAAGAAAGACTCCATTCATTCTTGTTCGTATGTAGCTTTTCTAAAAAGCCACAGACAAAACATATAGAATTGGAAAATGTGAACAAACCAGGAAAAAAATGTAGGATGAGTAATATTCATTAAAATAAGCATCAGACTCCTATTATATCAAGTGTACCTTCCACGTTGATCTTGAATCCCCCGTCTTCGTTGATCCTAGCATTTCATTTAACAATCCTGAAATAAACCTCGGGAAAATCCATCAACAAGAGGAAAGGATAACATGCGAGTGTTACTTTAAAGTAAAACAAATCAAAATCGCGTAGTTTACTCCAAAAGTATCATCAAGCTCTCAGAAATTCAAATTAAAGTAATTCCGAAATCTTGATCAGTTCTTTGAGAACTCGTCGGAAACTTACGGTCCCGGCTGATCTGGCGAAAGAATTTGTGCTCTCCTCCGCCGCCGTGCGACGACGATTCAGAGTCCGACAACGACATTGTGAAGAACACTAGCTAGATCGATCAGAAACCAACAGAAAGTTCTATGGAGTGGTACAGAACAATGGGAAGAGAGGAAAGAAAAATAGAATAATAGAAGAGTGCGGAGAGAAAGAAGGAATTAGAGTGAGAAGAGACCGTTAAGTGCGTGGGAGGTCATGTGCAGTGGAACAGGAAATTCGCGCGTTGAAATATTCTTTTCCACGTTATTGTTCTCCCCAAAAAAAATTCCTATTTCCTACTTAATTTAGTTCCTAACTGCATAAAAGATTGTGCTTAAGTTCACCAAAAATGAAGTAAAAAGGATTTTTGTTTAATAATTAAAAATTAAAAAATTGAGCTAACAAATTAAAAATATCAATTTTTAAATCTTTTATTTTTAATATTAATTTTAATTAAACATTTAAAAATTAAAAATTATATAATTTAGTTCAAAAATCATCTTTATTAATATTTTATTAATATGTCTAATGTAATATTAAGAAGGGTTACTTGACTTTTTATTTTCATTAATATATCTTTTAAATCTCTTATAACAAAATATATTAATAATTATTTATCTAAAATGTGGTTACTTAATTAATAGTAAAAGATTATATTAAAAATATATTACAAAAGCTTTTTAAATAATAGTATTTATATTGTTATGTTAGTCACATTAATAAAATGTTAATAAAATTATTTTAAAAACTGAATTATCTAATTTTTAAACTTTAAATACTTAATTAAAATTTCAAAATTTCAAAAGCTAAAATAAAATTTTAAACTTGGTAATTTATTACTTGTTAAATGTTCAAAATACTCAAACTGTTTTACATTCTTTATCATAATAATTAAAAGTTTATATAACACTTCGAAGTTTATGAAATATGAAAATAAAAATTTAAAATCATGTTGCTTTCAATTAAACATTGTATCTTTCGCATTTCTATATTTCTTTTTAATGTTCTTCAATTACTACCAAAAAGTATTATAAAATATAGTCAATTATTTGATTATTAGTGGGAGGGAAACGCTGCGACAGAGCAAGTTAAAGTGGCAATTACTCTGTTTTTGGGATAAAGATTAAGCAGATGTTTGGTTTGAGTACATGGTTGACTATGAATATGGGTATAATAGTAGAAGATGATAGAAATGGGTATGAAAAATAAAAAAATAATGTTTGATTTGTAACTTGAATTTCTGTATTAATATGTTAAGTCATATAATTTGCATATATTTTAGACTTAATTTGCGTTAAAGTGTGGAAATTATTATCCGAAATTGATGAAATTGCTTATTGATTGTGTACAGATGGTTTTCAGCATTCTAAAGACGAAAAAGGATCAAAAAGATGCAAAAGAAGGAAAGAAATCCGAAATTTACAATTTGGCCGAAATTCAGAGACTAAACGTAGACACGCCTAAAAATGGAATCTGGAGTCTGCAGAAATTCCAGAATTAAATTCTAAATTAAGACACAATCTTTCAAGATCCTCTTGCCCACTTTTCAAGAAGTCTTTCACTGAAATTAGAAGTACACCTAAGCTGGACAAAATCAAGAGAAGATAAGGAGGAAATTCACATCAAATAGGAGGCTTGGGTGATTGTCGTATATATAAATACATATATGAGGGTTAGGGGGATCATCGTAGGTGTAGGTTAGGTTTTAGACTGCCGCACCTTTCTTGTTCTGTTATTTTAAGTTTTCTGCAGATTTCGATTGGTATTTTCGTAGCTTTCCTCAAAAGACCAAGGATGGAAACTTATTACTTTGTTATTTCTTTTGTCTTCAATTCTATTATGAGTAGCTAAACCTTTTGTCTTGATTAAGGAGATCCATGTTACATGTTATTATGGTGAGATGATTCAGATACTTTTTATGTTGTTAATAAACACTGGATATCTTCAGATCTACTCTTTTCAATTGAATTCATTAGTTTCTAGGTACGCAACTAGAGATTAATTGGTTCAATCGCTAGGTTAACGAGATATGACGTTCAATTCCGGTAATCATAAGTAGAAATTAGAAATAACTTCTCTACGTTAGAGTCGAAAAATTCTAAGAAAATATCAACTTGATTGATTGCATGTCGTACATGTCTTTCACTTGTCATTGGTTCTTGATTCTTAATGCTATTATTCAATTTTACTTATGATCGTATCTAAGTTATTGTTTAATAAGAATGCTAAGATACATGTTTCTAGTCATTACACTTAAGAGAAACTTCCCCCAATAAATGTTTATTAATGATTGCAATTTTATGTTGAGGATCCATAATAGCATAATAATATCGGTGATCCAAAACCAAGGTATTTTCTCATTGATTTTTCAAATTTAATTATTGATTTCGATTTGTGATTTTTCTATTGATTTTCTGATATTGTCGTGTTTGGACAAAACCCCCCTCTTTACTTTTGTTATTTGTCCTGTTTCAATTCGCTCACCTTTACCGTTAAAAATTCCTCATGAGAATGATATCTGCTTACCGTTACTACATTAATTTGTTTTAACGGAAGTGATTTCTTTTATATTTGGTTGCAGGCGACAGCATCACCAAATTTTGGTGCCGTTGCCGGGGAATTTCTTAACGGTTTTTGTTAGTGATGTTTTTGTTTGTGTTTTTGGTTTCATTGCGATTGGTTACCTTGTCTTCTTTTTGTTTCAGTTTCACAGCTCTTTCTGAATTTTCGATCTTTTAGCGACATGGCTCACTATCAGTATGCTTTTAATTCTGATTATTCATATTATCCTTATTATGATAAT
>JANJEY010000009.1:51162533-51179476 GCA_024703695.1 Erythroxylum cataractarum
CTAATCACTTTAACATATACAATTAATTTCAAGATTATAAGAAGAAAGTCCAAAAATCACTCACTCTACTGTTGGTATTGGGAACTCGGGGTACTTGGCAGAGAGGAACTTGGCCAACTCCAGATTTGTCATGAATTGTGAAGAACAAATATGCCTCCCTTTTGCTTCAGAATGCTCGAAGAGGAAAATGTGTGCTCTGGCCACATCATCTACATGCACCATAGACATGCTGAGAAGAGAAGCAAGCAGCTCCTTCTCACCTAAAACAAATCTAGGTCAGCTTTCAAATTTTGGTTTAGTGGGCAAACAAGAAATTCAAAAGCACACTGTTCATCAATTTTTTGGATCAGAATATAAGCCGGCGCATAATTTCCACTTTTGTTATATTTTTATTTTTTTTATTTTTAGTTTTTTATAAATAAAAATAAAAATGTTTAGTTGTTAATATTAATGTAGTTATATTTTTATTATTGATGATAATTATATATTAAATAAATTTTAAAGATAAATTATTCTTAATTAATTTAATTTATTTTCATGTTTTATAAAACATTTATCAATAATTTATAAATAAAATTATTTTATTTTTAAATAAATAATTCAAAAATTAAAATTTTAAATAATTGAAATATATTAGAATAAAATTTAGATTTTATTTAATCAAATTTTATTTAAAATTTATATATTTTAATATATTTTTAATTTAATTATATTTATTAATAATTATTTAATTTAATTATAAAATTAAATAAATTATCAAATAAAATTAAATCATTCATATTTTATTAATAATTAATTTAAATTAATTAGATATATTATTAAATTAAACTATTTTATATATTTATTAATAATTAATATATAAAATAATTAAATAATATATATTTATCAAAATTAAAAATTTAAACAAGTCAATTTTTTTACTAAATTTTAAAACAAAAGCAAAAAATCAAAAACAGAATCAAACAGTCAACCGCAAACATTCATCACAATTCACAATGCATATTTAACAGTTGAATAAGTATGTAAAAAGATAAATGAAACATTCAACACTATGCTTTTTTAGTCACTTACCCCATAGCATAGCCAGTGAAAGGCGTACAGAGATAGGGAATTTGGGACATATGAAGGGACCGATGACCATCGTAGGGAGTACCGTCACAAGGTCCAACTTATGTTCCTGGGCAAACTCAAGAGCCGTCTTCTCAGTTAGAGTCTTGGAGATGAAGTAAGAAGTTCCAGATGTCTTCTTAGCTCTAACATAATCCACGTCAGTCCAGTAAGTTTCGTCTATTAGCTCCACATCTTTGCCGTTTAAGAGAACAGCTGCGTCACTAGAAGTGTACACAACTCGTTTCACAGTCTGGGCTTTCAAGCATGCTTTTAATATGCCCAACATCCCATTAACCGCTATTTTGGTAGCCACTTCCTCCGGTATTTTGTCTTCCAAATCCATTGGAGTTGCTACGTGGAAAACGCCGATGCAACCCTTCACAGCCTCACCGAAACTTTCAGGGTTTCCAAGATCTGCCTCAAAAATACCGAGCTTCTCGGACGCTCCCGGTAAGCTTGTCAGGAAATTCAAGTCTCTTTCGTGGCCTGGTCGTAACATATGGGATAAAAAAAAACATAAATCTTATATTAAAATCAAAAGCTTTTCTCTCCTATTCCATTTCAACCCAACCACACTGAACAAGTTAAACTTACGATTTTTGGCACTTCTATGTTAGTTTCATCAAGTTATGAGCTGCTCCATCACTTCGATTTGACTCAAAGCACACCATGACAGAAAAGTTATCGAAACTTTACCTGGGTCGGGTCTAATGGTGGTATGAACTGAGTAACCTTGCTCAAGAAGCCTCATGATCAGCCACGACGCCACGAACCCTGTACCTCCGGTAACGCACACCGTACCTTTTTCACCTTCCATGTCTGTATCTTATATCTTCCTCTGTGTGTCTTCCAAGCAAAGACGGAGAGCGGACGCGGTAAGTTGTATTTGATCCTTCACTTTGTTTACATAACGTGATATGTTGTTTTTTTTGGAAATTAATAACGTGATATGTTTACGA
Source organism: Erythroxylum cataractarum (assembly GCA_024703695.1). Taxonomy (NCBI): domain Eukaryota; kingdom Viridiplantae; phylum Streptophyta; class Magnoliopsida; order Malpighiales; family Erythroxylaceae; genus Erythroxylum; species Erythroxylum cataractarum. The sequence goes on from JANJEY010000009.1 coordinate 51,164,603, forward strand.
TAACAGAAATTTGTGTGGCGTTTCTCTTCTTCAATGTCACGTCAAGAATCGTACACGGAAATTTCAGCCGCGTAAGCTCTGACTCGAAAGGACAATTATTGGAAATGTCAGATCGCTTTATTGAATTATAAATAATATTTTTTATATTAATAAGTAATTTATAATATATAAAATAATTTAATTATATAAATAATGATAATTATAAGAGTCATTAAATAACTATATAATTGATTGCAAACTAAAATTATTGGGCACGATTTTCAATTATAATTTAGAAGTAAAAATAAATAATTGTAAGAGTTATTAAAAAATTATATAATTAATTTTAAATTAAAATTATTCTATAGGTTTTATATTCTTAAATTAAAAATTATTTTAATAGAAATTTGATAAAGTTTATTAATTCGATAAATTATTTAATTTGAATATATTATTAAAATGTTTAAGGAGCGCAGAGTGGGTAGCTATATTGTTCTAAAAAGAAGTCAACGTAATCCGAACACACGGCTCCTTCTTTTGCAAGAGTTGAAAGAGAGTTATTAATTTTATCAGTTCTCCCAAGGCTATTCCTCTATATTGTTCCAGAAGTGAACTGAAAGTATTAGTTACAACATCGTATTTGATATGTTTAAGTAGGATCGACGTTTTACAGCCCTGAGTAAATAAAAAAGGTTTCTAATTTATCTGTTTTTTTTAAATGATAATAAAGTGGATTTTTATAAAAAATAAAAGAGGTAAAATAGAGATCTTTTTGTTGCTTTTTATGAGGATCAAGACCTTTATAAAGAACAAAATTAAATAAAATAAGACCCTTTTTTTGTCTATTTTATTCTTTATAAAATTGGACCTTGAGCCCGTGTCTTGCCTGCTCTTGCCCAGGATCGGCTCTGTGTTTAAGGAGTGCAGAGAAAGAGGTGGCTAGGCAGCAAAAATTAGGCCTGACCTTAAAGGACACTCGTTCAGGGCCCACACTCATGAATAAAAAAATAGGGTTCTTTTTGACCTTTACAAAGAATAAAATAAGACAAAATAAGCCTCATTCTTGATCTTCATAAATAACAAAATGAGGCAAAATAGGATTAATTCACTCTTGACACTTATAAAGAGCAAAATGAGGGAAAGTCTCTCAACATCTTTTTTTTCTTTACATATTTTTTTATGTAATTTTTTTAAATTATTCTCTTAATCTTAAGGTGTGCTTGCTTTGTGGGTATAAAAAAAAGAATAGGTATAGAATGAAAGATTGAGTTTAGCAAGGGACTATAATTATAGAGTTTTTTTTTATATAATTACAGTATATCACATTCCTCTCCTAATCTAAAGGAATGGGTATTATTATTATGTAAGGGTATGCTTGTTACAATTAATTAAAATATAACTAATTAAAATATAATTATTAATTAATTAAAATATTGTAATTAATTAATTAATTAATTACAATATAATTAATTAAAATATTATGAATAATTAATTAAAATATAATATAATTAATTAAAATATAATTTATTCATTAATTAAAATATTGTAATTAATTAATTACACTATAATTAATTACAATATTATTATTAATTAAATAAAATATAATTAATTAATATATTGTTAATTAGTTACAATATAAGTAATTAAAATATAATTATTCATTAATTAAAATATTGTAATTAAAATATTATTAATTAGTTACAATATAATTAATTATAATATAATATAATATAATTAATTATAATAAAATTTTATTTCTTAGTATTTTTACAAACCAACTACTATCAATGGTAATGATAATCATTCATTTTTCTTAATAAACTATTATAATTATAATGATAATATCCATTATCATTTTTTACTATATTCATTCTCATTCTTATTACCATTTTTCTGTACAAATCAACCGCTCCTAAATGACAACAATATGCAAATGGAGATTAAAAAATGTAGCATTAAAAGGAAATGCGGAAGACAAATTAGTGGCATCGTACTGCTAATGGAATAGACAATAATATTTCATGCAAAAAAAATTCAATAGAATCTCAGGAATGTCTCATGGTATAAGATGGTATGATGTAAATACAATCTTCCTTTTTGTACTCACACGTGGAGATGTAACTAATTTTTGTATTTGCAATTATTGTAATGCCTTGTAGCTTGGCAAAATCATGTCTTTGTACTCTCGTCTTGAGAGATTCTAGTAAAATATTTGTTTTTCAGCCTTTCACGACTTAATTCAATTTTCATAAAAAAAAAAAGCTATCAAATAGCATTACAACTATCTCTTCTCTAATACATAAAATAAGGGGCGTGGTTAATTTCATTAATTTGTGTCAATTGACCTTATGGTTAAAGGCCAAAGAGGAAAGCATTTCAAATATTTTCAATTGCAATTCGGATATTAGTTTTTGTAAGACAAAATGTACAGGCCTCCGCTCACAGTAATTGGTACTTATATATTCAACTGAATCCTTTCGAATGGAATAAGCGTACATGATGTTTGGCCAAACAGAGAGTATGAATATTTAATAAATACATTATAGTATAGGTAGGATTTTGACATTGATGATTAAGAGCCTTTGCCTACTAACAGTGCCGGTTCTGAGCAAGGGTTATCAGGGCACCTGCCTAGGGCCCATGACGAGGAGAGGCTCCTTATCTTATAATAATTTTTTTTAAAGATATAAATAAAAAATATTAATCAGTCATAAAATTAAGTTTCAAAAGAATTTTCCACAAGATAACAACACAAACTCAATAATTGAGTAATATGCAGGCCCATTAATGATGCATTTATTATGTCATTCCTTTCATAGATATTAACACATTCCGTATTGAAAAGGGGTCCATTCTCATCCCTTTATCATGGTGAGAGACTCATTCAATAACATATTGATTAATCAAGTCGCAGTATATGCTAGCCCATTTTCTATCAACTGCATAGATTTTGTAAAGATGCCACGTTCTTATAAGAAAATTAAATATTATGATCATTTAATATTTAATTCAGTATGTACACTTATAAATTGAATTATTTATATTTCATATAAACTTGTAAACTTAAATATACTGTCGATTTATTAGAACAATTATTTTATTTCGTTCAATTTATTAAGATTATTTTTTTATTTCACCACGGTCTATAAAATAATAAGAACAGCCCTGCCTACTAATTACACAACCCATGTCTAACAAAAGTACTGTATAGGGAGAAGGTTATTTTCTGCCGAAAATTGGTTACAGATACAGGATAAGGAAAGAAAGCAGAAAAAGGAGGTGACGGTCCAAACTTAAAAGGCAGCAGTGTAGTAGTACAGTTACAAAACAAAACAAAACAAAACAAAACCCACAAGCTTTGTCAGTTCAGAGGGTAAATTCGTCAATACAAAGAACAAAATCACCAACGTAAGCGCAATCCTTAGTCTGAGAAGTTGTTGTCTCCAACTCTCATCCCTCCAAACCCCGCCTTACATCTCTCTCTCAAAAAGAAAGAGAAAATATATCTGTTTTCCTTTTGATTTCATCTTGCTGTGTGCTCTGCTCGGTGCTCTTAAGAATGGCGCCGAGCATTGGAGACCTCCAGCTGGTCCACGCTTCTGACGCCCGGAAGTCCTCTCTGACGGTCCACGACACTGACGACGACATGGAGGACGTCAGACTCCTTGATTCTTACGAAAACCAAAACGATTCGCATGTGATTGGGATTGGTGATGATGAAGAAGAAGACGGAGTTGTGAGGAGGATTCAAGTGAGGGTCACGGGGATGACGTGTGCAGCGTGTTCCAATTCTGTAGAATCAGCCCTCAAGAGCGTTGATGGGGTTTTTAAAGCCTCCGTTGCCTTGCTTCAGAACAAGGCTGTTGTTGTCTGCGACCCTAACCTGGTCAAGGTTCGTTGTGAAACCTTTGACTTTTTTCTGCAGAGTTTGAATTTGACTTTTAATGTTTGGTTATTTCTGTTGTTCTAGTTCGGGATTTGGGACCATTTTCTTTTGTTATACTTGAGAACGTTAATTTCGAAATCTTTTTAGGCGTTGATTTGTGTTTGATGTTGTCATTAATGTATGTTTGATCCTGAAATTTTACTTCCATACGTATTTGACTTATTGGTATATGGTGATGGAGCCATTTTTTAATCCTCACTGTTGATTGGGACTGATCGTAATTTATCTGCAGTTTTCAGTCAATTGCATGAGCTGTTTACTTGCATCATAGATATTAACTTTCATGATCTTAGTGTTTTACGGCTATTTCTCAACTCAGGATGATGACATCAAGAATGCAATTGAGGATGCAGGCTTTGAAGCAGAAATACTACCTGAACCTGTCACGTCTAAAGCAAAATCAAGTAATACCCTTACAGGGCAGTTTACTATAGGAGGTATGACCTGTGCCGCATGTGTCAACTCTGTTGAAGGTATTTTGAGGAATCTTCCTGGTGTAAAAAGGGCAGTAGTTGCTCTAGCTACTTCATTAGGAGAAGTTGAGTACGATCCTACTATGATCAGTAAGGATGATATAGTGAATGCAATTGAAGATGCTGGTTTTGAAGGTTTGCTTGTACAGAGTAGTCAGCAGGATAAAATCATCTTTGGAGTTGCTGGGGTGTTCACTGAGATGGATGCACAGCTTTTAGAAGGAATACTTATCACATTGAGAGGAGTACGGCAGTTTCGTTTCAACAGGATATCCAGTGAACTTGATGTTCTCTTTGATCCTGAAGTTGTTAGTTCTAGGTCCTTGGTTGATGGGATTGAGGGAGGAAGCAGTGGAAAGTTTAAGTTACATGTTATGAATCCTTTTACAAGAATGACCTCAAAGGATGTCGAAGAGTCATCCATTATGTTTCGGCTTTTTGTCTCCAGTTTGCTTCTCAGTGTGAGTAGCTGCCTCAAGATTTTAATTCTATACTCCTTGTTTTCTCTCTCTCTCTCTCTCTCTCTTTAAATTTGTGATCTCACCATGGGTTGACTGCATTTTTATGTAGCAGATTCCTATCTTCTTCATACGAGTTGTATGTCCTCACATACCAATGTTGTATTCACTACTACTGCGACGCTGTGGACCCTTCCTAATGGGAGACTGGTTGAAGTGGGTATTGGTGAGTGTAGTTCAATTTGTGATTGGAAAGCGCTTCTATGTAGCAGCTGGCAGAGCCCTTCGAAATGGTTCAACCAACATGGATGTTTTAGTTGCATTAGGAACCTCAGCATCATACTTCTACTCTGTATGTGCACTACTATATGGTGCAGCCACTGGCTTTTGGTCTCCAACTTACTTTGAGACAAGTTCCATGCTGATAACTTTTGTGTTGTTGGGAAAGTACTTGGAGTGCCTTGCCAAGGGAAAAACATCGGATGCAATCAAGAAGTTGGTAGAGCTTGCACCAGCGACTGCACTGCTGGTTGTCAAAGACAAAGGTATCTGCTTTCAATGTTGTTTTGTCAAAATTTTACGTTTCTTTTGTGGAAGTTGAGTTTGAGCTTCATTAATCTTTTTGCAAAATTTTGAAATGAATGCTCTGAGTGACACTAAGTATGTGATAACTAGAAAGACAATTAAGGAACTAAGTAATATAACTTTGTTGGCCTTGTAGATGGAATCTGCATTGAAGACAAGGAGATAGATGCCTTACTTATTCAACCTGGTGACACATTAAAAGTTCTTCCTGGGGCTAAAGTTCCTGCTGATGGTTTGGTGATATGGGGTTCAAGCTATGTCAATGAGAGTATGGTAACTGGTGAATCTGCTCCTGTCTCAAAAGAGGTTAATTCAGCAGTTATTGGAGGTACAATAAATTTACACGGTGCCCTTCATATACAAGTCACAAAAGTAGGATGTGATGCAGTTTTGAGCCAGATAATTAGTTTGGTTGAGACAGCACAAATGTCCAAAGCTCCAATTCAGAAGTTTGCAGATTTTGTAAGTATCACAGCCATTGCCTTTTCTATTTTCTTTTTTCCTTCTTCATTGTTTGGGGCGGAGGAAGCAGGAGGTCATCTTTTGCTCATCATATGGGTATAGTAGTGCTGAATATCAAAGTTTTTGATTTCATAAGTTTTGACATTAGACTAAACTAGGATATTTGGATACAATTAATATATCAAAACTATCATATTCAAAGAACTTGATAAGTGAATACTTTGTACATCATCAATAAGCCAGTTGAACATTCCAAATCAAACAATTTGAGATTTTGCACTAATCTTTCTGTAGCTTTTCATGTTCGTTATATGTTCTAACAATGCCTATATCAGGGGCAAAAGGAAAGCTTTATGAAACTTTATCTTCAACTGATTATCATTCCAGCAACTAAATCTACCAGGCTTGTGCTTTGGTTCTGCACTTGTGATCTACCTTCTTCTATCCTTTTCCCCACCTTTTCCTTTTTGTATTCCTCCTGCTTCTGAGCTGGAATCTCTTATTGGTTTTTGCATATCATTGTACATACATTCAAATGCCATTCTTAATATCTTTTGGCTTGCAGGTTGCAAGCATTTTTGTTCCTACTGTTGTTGCTATGGCTTTGCTAACCTTGTTTGGCTGGTAAGTTGCTTCTGGGTTGTTTTACAGGCTATTGTGATCGATATTGACTTAGGTATTAAATGTATGCCATACTTTTACATAACATTCTTTTTCATGTTCCTACTGTTAACCTTGTTTGACTGGGAAGTTGCTTCTGGGTTGCTTTCCTGGCTGTTGTGTACATTGACTGGGATATTACGTGTTTGCCTACTTTTCACAGCATTCTTTTACTTCCTGTAGGTATGTTGCCGGATCTATGGGAGCTTACCCGGAAACATGGCTTCCAGAAAATGGAAATTACTTTGTTTTTTCTCTCATGTTTGCAATCTCTGTGGTGGTAATCGCATGTCCATGTGCTCTTGGATTGGCAACACCAACTGCAGTCATGGTTGCAACTGGGGTTGGTGCAAACAATGGTGTGTTGATAAAGGGTGGGGACGCTTTAGAAAGGGCTCAGAAGATTAAATATGTCATATTTGATAAAACAGGCACCTTAACGCAAGGAAAAGCCACTGTTACTACTGCAAAAGTATTCAATGGGATGGATCGTGGGGAATTCCTCAGATGGGTGGCTTCGGCGGAGGTGATTTTCCGCTGATTATTACATGTGACATGTGTTCATTTCTTATCATGACCTGTGCATGTGTTTTTGCTGAGCATGAGGCTCATTTATGATAGAGACTCAAGGGAGAAAAGAAGAAACACCTTGATGTTTTTTCACATGACATCCTTCAGAAATTGGGAACTGGGGGGTGGGGGGATGGTGTTCTAGTTCTTCTCTCTTCCATTGATAATGGTTTTCGTTAACAGTAGCAGCATGACTAATCACTTCCCCATCCATTTCTTAACATGGTTCAGGCAAGCAGTGAACATCCATTGGCAAAATCAATAGTGGAGTACGCACGCCATTTCCATTTCTTGGATGAATCTTCTCCAATTTATGCTGGTGACAGCAACAGTAAAGATTCCACGATATCCAGATGGCTTCTTGATGTCTCAGAGTTTTTGGCTCTTCCTGGAAGAGGTGTTAGATGCTTGATAGATGGAAAACAAATTCTGGTGAGTTTTTTGGTGTAAAATATAGGTGTTTTTTGGTGCATCAATTAAAAAAAATATTTTTTGACCCCTGGGGTACTCATAGCTGTATACTATGTCCTGAATAGGTTGGCAATCGAAAGCTAATGACTGAAAGTGGAATTGCCATTCCAACAGCTGTAGAAGATTTTGTAATTGAACTTGAAGAAAGTGCAGAAACAGGCATTCTTGTTTCATTTAATGACAACCTAGTTGGCGTTTTAGGAGTTGCAGACCCACTAAAGAGAGAAGCTGCTGTAGTCATAGAAGGCCTTTGCAAAATGGGTGTCAAACCAGTTATGGTGACCGGCGATAATTGGAGGACTGCTCAAGCTGTTGCTAAGGAGGTTTGTAGTTTCTCTTAATACTTTTATCGAATTCAGTTCTTAACATAAATTCGGTATGAAGTCACGGTGGATGATTATCTAGGCATTTTGTTTGGTTAATTATGGTCCTTTCTCCTATTACTTAGACCATTTATTACGAAGTGATCTCCATACCTTCAATGGGCACCAAAGTTATGACATTAGGCTCTGTTTTCTTTAAATTGATAGATGGTCGTTATTTGCAGCTGATAAAAAGAAGAGTTACAAGGCAAACTCATCTGATTCTACCTCGTGAAACAAATTCAATATACCCTTTCTTTACTGCTAGCATAAACATCCGTTTGAAATGTTTTTTTTGCCAAGCGAATTTACTCGGTGCTGTTTGAGTTTGCAGGTTGGCATTGAAGATGTTAAGGCTGAAGTAATGCCAGCGGGGAAAGCTGATGTCATCTGCTCATTTCAGAAGGATGGAAGCACGGTTGCAATGGTGGGTGATGGTATCAACGACTCACCTGCTTTAGCTGCAGCAGATGTTGGCATGGCGATTGGGGCAGGAACTGATATTGCTATAGAAGCTGCTGACTACGTTTTGATGAGGAACAATCTGGAGGATGTAATCACAGCCATTGACCTCTCAAGGAAAACTCTTGCCCGCATACGATGGAACTATATTTTTGCTATGGCATACAATGTAGTCGCCATACCTCTTGCAGCAGGGGTTTTCTATCCATCACTAGGGATCAAGTTGCCACCATGGGCATCTGGAGCATGCATGGCTCTCTCATCTGTAAGTGTTGTATGTTCCTCATTACTCCTTAGAAGATATAAAAGACCCAGGCTTACCACTATACTGCAAATAACTGTAGAGTGAAACAGAAAAAAAAATAAATAAATAAAAAAGAAGAAAAGAAGAAAAGAAGGAAAAAAATGGCATCTAGGCTCAGAGGAATTGGAGATGAGGATAAGATCAGTTTGTCCCAGGTTTTGTGTATCATTTGGCCTCTTTTTGGGATTTGTTTTTACATTTTTTGTACAACAGGGGTATGCTTCTATCAACCCCTTTCCATTGTAAATGGTGCTTCTGGACAATGGTGTCTTTTTCCTTGTTTCCTGATAGCTGTTCTTGTTTAACAAGTCAAGAATCACTGCTTTGTTCCTATATAATTAGATTTTGGCGAAACATGACATTTATATGAAAAAAAGGTAAAATAAAAAGTAAATCCACAACACGAGCACGAATAAGAAATAATTAAAGAAACGAGGAAAGGAAAATGCAAACGACGCTCGTAATATACTACATTACAAGTCACTGAACAAGTATAAGGTACATTACATTGAAGTTTTCAGGGGGGCTTCTAATTCCCTCATGGACGTAGGCTGGGACGAACTTTTGTTTCATTTCAAATATCAAAAATCAAGTCTAGTTTGATATAGGTGGTCTGAAAAATGATTCAAATTGTATTTCGTGAGAATCTACGTTAAAGGAGGGCAATGCATAAGACTGGCTCTTTCTTCTCCTTCTATCTTTCTCTTGCTTTCTTCTAGCTTTGTTCTTCCTTTGATGACAACGCTTTCTCTGCAAAACCAAACATTAGATTTCCATTTAGCTTTTAAACTAACACTATAATGGAGATAGATTTTTCACCTCTACCCTCAATCACCCCGTTTCCCACTTCTCCTCCGTCATCCCCTTCTCAACCTGCAACGACCTTTGCACCTTACTCTTCTTGCCTATCTCACTCTACAAATCAAATTACCCACTTCCAGCCTCTGCCGTTCCACCTCCTAAAACTTCTGCTCTATCTGACAGTGTGTATCAACAAAACAAAGGGGCTAGAAAGACATGGAAACAGGTTGTGAGTCAGAGTGGCAATTTTGACTCTTGATCTATTGTCCTCCAGTCGAGATTGACGGCAAGCTAATAGTGGCTCTAAGTCTAGACATTCTGTAGGGAGGAACAAAGACATTGGACACTACGCTTATTGGATTTTTTATGGATAAACGACATGTCTTTCCTGTTATACAAGCGTGGATCCAAAGAAATTGGAAAGGTAGACAGCTAATAGAAGTTATGCTAATTAAGGAAGATAACTTAATCTTTACCTTCTCCAAATTGGAAGCTCAAAAGATAATTGAAGAAGACCCTTAACACATCTTTCATCTTCCTTTACTTCTTCAAAATTAGCAACCGGGTATTGAATTAGAGAAAATTAGATTAAAAAATATTTCTTTATGAGTAAATACCCATAATATTCCTTTAGAATATTGCCAACTAGTTACTTGGAAAAATCAATCTGTATGGATGAAAACATTACTTTGAGAAAACAGGTTGGATTTGCACGATTATGTGAGAGTATGGATATTTCTAAAGAAATGAAAGACAGCATTCCTACCCTAAGGTTGGTCGATGGGATTCTTTTAGAGAAGACAAAGTATTGGTTACATACCAATGGAAACCTTTCCTAAAAGCACAAGGCAAATAATAGAAACCAACGGGAAGAGTTTTCATTAGAGGAGACTATTGGGAGGTTGCAAAATTGGAGAAGTTTAATTTTGAAGATAACAAAGAGTTGGTGGAAGTAGAACATGTATTAGATAACTATGAAAGCCTAGGTAGATTGGTTCAGGTTGAAAGGGAACCACCTATAAAAGGTAAGAGTGTCCAAATTAATAATTTTCTAGATTCAATTCAACTAGTGGAAATTCAACAGCAAACTTTGAGTGCCTCAAATAAACTATTAGGGAACTAGCACAAAAATGAGAAGGAAATTAATGGAAATAATCCTTGTTATAGAGACCATAAACTCCAACCAAATGTGCAAACTCAAAAGGTTGAAGAACAACATAGAGGAGTTACCCAAGAGAAACAATTTGAATAAGTAATCTCTCGGAAGAGTAATAGGAGCAGTAGGAAAGGTTCTAAAGGAAAAAGCAACCCCATATGACCCTGATAGTCTAGAATGTTAGAGAAATAAACAACCCTTCTAAGATTAATGCGGTAAGAGATTTTGTTTTGAAGGAAAAACCTATGTTATTTTATTTATTGGAAATCAAAATTAAGAAAGCAAATCTGAATAAATTAAGTTGTTTGAGTATTAAATGATAGTTTCTCACAAACCACCAATGTCATACCTATGGAAGGATTATTATTGTTTATGATGGAGATCTCTTAGAAGTGGAACCTTTGAAAAACAGTCAGTAGTTTATCCACACAAAGGTTAACTTCAAAATGGAAAATACTTATGCTTTAACTACACTTGTCTATGGTTTTAATATAGGGTTTCAAAGAACTGAGCTATGCACTTCCCTTCGAAGACTCAAAGTTTCAGTGAGAGGTCCATGGTTAGTTAGTAGGGATTTTAACGCCACTCTATATAGATTAGAGGTGGAAGGGAACTATAACCTACTCAACTACACCTCTAATTTGTTTGATTACATGCAAGATGTGGAATTAATAGATTTAAAATCCGAAAGTGATAGGTCACTTGGTCCAACAAACAAAGCTCTAACTAGTTTATTTGGAAAAAAACTAGATAGAGCTATATTGAATGTGAATTGATTAACTGCTTTTTCAGAGAGTTCAACTAATTTCTTAGAACCAAGAATTTTTAATCATACCCCTATCAAGGTGGATAATTTTTTTAAAATGATTAGAATTCATCAAGCTTTCAAATTCAACAATTTTTTGGTTAATATGGAGGGCTTTCAAGAAATAATTACTAAGGGATTGGAATATGAGATCTATGGTACTGAGTAGTTTATTTGTTTGCAAAAGCTCAAGGCTATTAAACAGGAATTGAAGATGTTAAATTTAAGGAGAGGACAAAATTCCACAAAGGAGATAGAGAAAGCAAGAAGCAAGTTTTCGGTAACACAGAAATCTTTGGGAACTAGCCCAACTGACTGCATTTTAGCTATAGCCAAGAGGGAAGCCCTTAAGACCTACTTGCAAATAGTGGATAATCATTGTCCTTTATTGAAGCTGAGGGATAAGATTAACTGGATTAAGGATGGGGACAAATGTTCAAAATTTTTCTTCAATTCAGTGACTGCTAGAAGAAATGTCAACATAATCACCTTCATAAAATTCAAATCGGTGGAAACTTTGTTTGGGCAAGTTGAAATTGCTAAGGAAGCTAGGAATTTTTATCAAAATCTCTTAGGCACATAATCGTTATGTGGGTAATGGAGTGGCTCTTAGGAAATTTATTACAACCAAGATTCCTGAACATGAAGCATCTTTGCCAATTAGACCTGTCACGGATCAGGAAACAGGGAAGGTGATTTTTAATATAAATGGCTCTAAGGCCCTAGGTCTAGATGGCTTGAATGGTCTTTTCTTTCAAAAAACTTAGGGTAACATAGGGAGATTTGTTAAAGATGCTACACGGGAGTTTTTCCAAAATGGAGTCTTGCTTAAGATTAATAAGACCTTTCTATGTTTGGTCCTTAAGAGTTCTAACCTAGCCACTTGGAGTGATTTTAGACCTATATCATGTACTAATTTCCTCTATAAGATCATCATCAAGATTTTAGCAAATAGGTTAAAAGATGTTCTTCACTTACTCATTAGTAAGAATCAAGGTGCTTTTATGAGTAGTAGATATATTAAGGACAATATCCTTTTATTATAGGACTTTTTGAAAGGGTATACTCGAAGAAAAAGCCCTCAAAACTGCACTATTAAAGTGGATCTACAAAAAGTTTTCGGTGTTAACTGGAGATTCTTGCTATAGACTATGGAGATTATGAAATTTCCCCATAAATTTATTAAATGGATTCAAGAATGCATTACTACTGCTTCATATGGAATATTGATTAATGGAAGCCCCACAAAGACGTTTAAAGGCAAAAAAGGACTTAGACAAGGAGACCTTCTTTCTCCTTACTTATTCCTTATTTCAAGACTGAGGGGTATATGAACCCAAAAGTGATTGGTTTCAAGATTTATTTTTTAAAGGGAGGTGTTTCAAATTTCACAATCTGGAATACATAAGGCCAGTAAAACATCTATTTTTGATTAACTAAATTACAATCTTGACTTGGAAAGTTAATACGATATCGATCAGTATTTAGATTTGATTCTATAAGGAAGTTTAAGAATGACAATGAATTGAGTTAATTTAGATTTGCCTCTACTATATGAATTTCTTTTTATATGATTTAAGTCTAATTTAACGTTCAATCAAGAATATGTGATTTGAACTTAACTAAATTAGTTTAAAATATCTCTAAAACAACATTGTTTTGGTCTCATTTTGATATACTTTGTTTTGGTTTATAAATTTTACTAAAACAATGTAATTTTGAAAGTGAAATTTAGATCAGTCTAGCCTTTAGAATATATTTAGAAATGATACTTTTACATATCAACTGAACATCAAAATAGCCTTTGGATATGAGAAACCTAATCAACCTATGAAAATGTCATTCCTAAGTACGCATATAATATTTAACAAGTAGATTTTGTTTGTCTATTGGTGGTTGAGTTTAATACTTCTATATAAACTAGCATCGTTGTGTTATATGATCATTGCAAATGCTTCATGTAATATTAGGATGGAAATAGGGGTGGCATTTGGGCCTAGGTCTGACTTGGGCTAAGCCTTAAACCCAAAAATTTAACATGAGCTTGAGCTAGGACTAAGGCCCCAAAAAAATTTAAAACTTAAACAACATTTTTTTATAACCAAAATGATGTCATTTTATACTAAGTTGATTTGTTTATGACAAAGTAAAATGATGTCATTTTATACTAGCGCAAAAACAATGTCATTTTACACTAAATGCAAAAACTATGTCATTTTACAATAACACAAAAACCATCATTTTATGCTAAGTTGTTTTGTTTCAGAAAAAATGAACGATGTCATTTTAGTCTAGGTTAACATTTCACCTACTAACTTCTTTAAACCTCTCTCTCTCTCTCAAACTAGTCTATCACCCCTTTGTTGCGTTGCCCCTTCGCCCTCTAATCGCCCCTTCGCACTCCTTCGAGCTATCCCTTTACTGCATTGGCCCCCTACCCCTTCGCCTTCTTTTTTTGCTTCTTCGCTACCCACCCACCAAAGTAAAATTCATTTGTTGTATTCAAGTTTAAAATCATTTAATTGAAGATTAAATTTTTTAAATATTAGAATTTTTGGGATTGTTGCCCTTTAGGGGTGTTTTTATAGACTTACATGTCCACATACATAGGCTTGTATATGTCCGTGTAAGTAATTGTGAAGTTTCAAGAACTTACACGATCATTTACTTGCCTATGTATATGACTATGTAATTATGATTAAGTGACACACTCGGTCATTTACACATTCATATATGTGGTCATAAAAGTATGTAAAAAAGTTTTACATTGATTTATATGGTCACTCAACATTCGAGCGTGTATGTATTTTCATAAAAGTGTATGTGACTGTGTAAGTCCCCAAAATCACATACACACTTTTTTGATATGTGACATTACATTAGCCATTACATTAGATATTTGGACAACCAATAACCAAAAGAAGGGTTATATGGCAGTGACAGCACATTATGTTAACAACAAGACTTTTAAGATAATTTATATTCTTTACTATTGTTATCATTTTTTCATTATGTTATGATTGATATTGGTTATATTTGTACATGGTAGGTTCATTTATGTGTCGACACCATATATAAGTGAAAGGTTGGCAATTGTGTTGGGAGAATGTTTAATAGAATGTAATATTGACACCAAATTTTCTACCACAATAGTCAATAATTGTAGTATGAATGATGTTATGATTGAAAAGTTGAAGAATAAGATATGAGTTGTAAGCTTGTTGGTGGGTGGAAAGTTATTCCATTTGCGTTATTTTGCACATATTTTGAATTTGATTATGAAGGATGGGTTAGAGATGATAAAAGAAGCAATATATTTGATTTGATTGTTAGAAATTCAATTGGAATTATGAATGGAAATGGAAATGGAGTTTTGAATG
>JANJEY010000009.1:51217908-51250551 GCA_024703695.1 Erythroxylum cataractarum
ATACTTGTAGAGAATTCGACAGATTGTATGTTTAATTTATGATTGTTTTAAGGTCTAGTAACTTTTGTCTTCAGTTCCATTGCGTTTTCTTTTGTTACTGAATGTTCACAATTAGTCATATAATAACTTGTACAGATACAACAATCTAGATTATGATACAAGGAACTGACAACAGCTGAAATGGAGAGGGTTTTCCAATCTGTTGTGTTAATTAATGTTCCATAAAAGAGGGAAAATAAAGAACGAAAGGGAAGGGTATAAATATTGCGGTCTTGTTTTTGGAAAGATTCAAGACATAAGATCAATACTCTATTACTTGCATCATGTTAACATGCTTTGAAGAAGGAAACTAACACAAATTCTTCATCATACTTTGTAAATTATGTATTTTAAATAAGTCATTTAACGAGTTAAGGAGTCATATTAAATGATGAAGTTAAATCAACTGAGATTAGTATAATCAACAGATTCCCATTTCCAATCAATTATTAGTATTTGATATATTATATTGTTTTTTTTAATCTATTACAAGGATTTGAGTGACTGGAACGTGGAGCATGATTGAGGTGGGAGGCACTCTTTAAGAGGATTTATCTTTTAGATATTATGTTTAGCTTCATTTTTCATCATGAGCAATATTATTAGATCATTGTGTTTAGAAGATCTCTAGAAGAGTGAAGTTGTGATTAAGATTAATGAAATGAAGAAAGGTCAAAGTAGGCAAACTGCCTGAATATAGCAATGACAATTTTCTATCCCCTATGTCTCGGCCACGGTTTTGATTGTGACCTCTAAAAGGGAGAGATTTTCTCCACTCCTTAACAAACCACCCTTGACTTCTCTTCCTCTGTCTCTCTACAATCAAAACAGAATTTCCTGAAAAATTTTCCTGCAGGTCTTACATTGAATGTTTAGTTTCTGCTACAGAATCAAGGATTAACGGTGAAATTTTTAATGCTTTTCGTCCTCATTACTTGAACTCTTCAAACTTGAAGCTTCCAATTATTTCCAGGGACTCCATTAGCTCAGCTTCCAAGGAAACACTTCTTGATTTAGTCGCTTGCCAAGGTAACAGATGATTGTCATACATACATTAATGCCATGTTTGATCGTGCAAGGTGAAACCCATGAGAGAATGTGATCATAAGTTTCTGTTGTTTGGGTTCATGATCATGATTCGTTCTTTGGGTGGCAAAATCATAAATTTTGCTACCATTTAACTATTGAAGAAGGCTTGCTAGAATTCAGATCGGAAGTGATATGGCTGCTCAATTATCGTTCAGAGCATTTTCCAGAGGTGCTCATCAGGAATCAACTTCAACAGACAAATTGGCAGATAGTCCTGGAACATATAAAGCACCACAGAGCACGGTTACATTGGTGTATCAGGCACACATTGGTAGATGCTGGCGTAATGTGACTGTTCTGTGGAGCAGAAACCTTATGAGCCACTATGTTAACGTCATGGTTAACAGCCTACAAGGTGAAATCTATTACAGTTGCAAGGTTGACCTTAATCCTTGGCTTTTTTGGACCAAAAAAGGAAGCAAGTCCTTTGAGCTTGAAGGGTGTCAGGTAGTCATCCACTGGGATTTTCGTTCTGCTAAATTCTCCGGTAGGCCTGAACCTTCCAGTGACTATTATGTTGCCATAGTTTCTGATGGAGAGGTTGTGTTATTGGTGGGAGATAACAAGAAAAAAGCGTACAGAAGAACAAAAGCAAGACCAGCTCTCGCGGACAGTGTCTTGTACCACAAAAAGGAAGTAGTTTTCGCTAAGAAATCCTTCTCTACCAGATGCAAGTTCGATGAGAGTAACCCAGAACACGATATTGTGGTAGAAAGCTCAACGACAGGGGATAAAGACCCCGAAATGTGGATTAGCGTAGATGGGATAGTGATGATTCAAGTCAAGAACTTGCAGTGGAAATTCAGAGGGAACCAAACCATGATTATTAACAAGCAACCTGTGGAAGTGTTTTGGGATGTTCATGACTGGTTGTTTAGTAACTCAGGTCAAGGACAAGGGTTGTTCATATTCAAACCAGGGACACCAGCAGAATCAGAAGATGAAAGAGATGGAAGTCCTCAAGCTGATAATGGCGACGTAAGTGATGGAGGTAGCACATATTTTTCAACCAAGAGTCAGACTTCATCAACACATGATTTCTGTCTTTTCCTTTACGCATGGAAAATTGAGTGAAGCTCGTGAAAACTTATGTACAGAAAGAGTTTATGTTTGTGGCTAGAGTTTGTTCACCACAGATAATGTATGGTTTTTAAATATTTTTTTAATTTAGTCTCAAAATTTTTAATTTTTAATTTATATAAATAAAATAAAAATTTATATAAATGAAATTAAAAATGCAATTAAAATTGCAAATAATAATAACTAATACACAAATAAAAAAGATAAACAAAAATAAAATAAGCAAGTAATTATTATACTATAAAACCTTATATATTTTAATGAAAAAAGGCATTTATAAAGAAGCATGCACTATTTATTTTAATTTAACTTTTTAAAAAATTAGTTTATTAATCAGAAAATGCAAATTATCTCTCTCCAACTTTTAATTTTATATTTAAATTTTATTTTTCATAAAATTAATAATTATTTCTTTATTTTAAAAAATAATAATTATTATTATTATCATTATTATTATTATCATAAGTTCTAACTTCACGTTCTTTTTCGCTGGCCACCGCTTAACTTTTTATTGACCTCGTCACCTACAATGGGTAAACTCTCACTCTGTCAAATTGCGTTTCTCATAAACCCTAGATTCACAATAATCTTTGGATTTTTTTGCTATGTCTGGATTGGGATGTTTCTGGTACCTTAATATCGCATTAATTCCCAGTCTAATTCATGAAGCTTCCAGTCTGAGAGATTAGAAGATAGTTTGCGGTTTCATTTTCCAAATTGTAGATCGTTGTCGATATTCGTTTTGTTATTTGTTTCCGTGTGCATAGATCTACACCTGCTATGGCGTGGAATGTTTTCAAGTTCTGCACAGCCCTGCGGGGTTTGGGTTCGATCATGATCCTTTTGGTACTTGGGGTTGTGGGTCTGACTTACTACGCTGTCGTTTTGACCAATTATGGACCTGCTTTGTACGAAGGTGACCTGGATTCTCTCATTGCTCTTGCTGTCTTGATTCCATTCCATTGTTTGGTAAGATTCTATGCAAAACTTTCTTTTTTTTCTTATTTAATTATTGTGCTTTCTCGGATACTTGGTTTGCTTCACCTTAACTGTTTTTGAACAAGGAAAAGTTATGTCTTGGAATGTCATTTGAGTAGGGAAAGTTTTTTAATTCCTTTAGACTGTAATTGAGTTTATTGGTTAAATTTGGAAATCTATCTCGTTTTAGAAGCTAAACCAAATTGTTCTTTCCATAGTTTTTTTTCATATCAAAGAATGTGTTTTATAGTTAAGAAATTAAAATTTCAAGATTGGCTATTAGAAAGGGGTTAATGTGCACCTATGTGTTAGCTTAAACTAGTATTAGAAAAACAGCTGCTTCGTTATGAAAGAACTTTAACTTCTGGTGGAATCATTTAAAGTGAGATGTTTGTTTGAATTTGCAGTTGGTGATGCTCTTATGGAGTTACTTTTCTGTTGTTTTGACTGATCCGGGTAGTGTGCCTCCTAATTGGAGGCCTGCCATTGACGAGGAAAGGGCTGAAGTGGAGCCATTACGTGTGTCGGAGTTCAATGGTGTGCAGCCTGACCAATCAACTCAAATAGTAAGATATTGTCGAAAATGCAACCAGATGAAACCACCTCGATGTCATCATTGCTCTGTTTGTAAGTATTGCTAACCCAACATGTTCCTTTTTTTGGTTAGATAGACTGTTCATCCTATTAGATAACAGGTATTTGTCTTCGTTCAGGTGGGAGGTGTGTGCTAAAGATGGATCATCATTGTGTGTGGGTTGTAAATTGTGTTGGGGCACTAAACTATAAGTATTTCCTTCTGTTTTTGGTAAGTCTGCCTTAGCATTTGTTCCGATAAGTTTGTTTTAAATCTTCTGTGTACAAGTGCACTAGTTTGTTCCCTTGGCTATATTTGGACCATTACACGATGATTTTTGCTATCACTGGTGAATAATGATACTTTTTATACATTGTAGTGAATGGCAGGCTGCTTCCTTTTCTTCATCTTCTGTCTAGTTGATCAAATCTTTCCCACAAAGATGAAGGGGTAATTGTAGGTTTCATCAGATTTATGTGGTATCTAGTTTGGTGAAGGGAGGTTGTTTTTGTGGTTGCATTCTGTTTTCTACGTTTTATGGCAGAGGAACTTTACGAGAAGCTTAGAACTATGTTGGTACATTTCTTAGATTTTATTGCAAGGTTTTCTTAGTGCCTTTTAGTGACCTGGCCAGCATTATTATGTTTTCTGTGTATTGAAAATTCCTTTATTTTCTAAACTGATGGTTCACCTTCTTTGCAATTAATTTTGATGCAACTGCAAAAACCTCTTGGTGATCATCCATATTATTAATTTGTTACTGCATTTTGTGCTATAATTTGAATTTCTGTTTAATCAATTGATGGGGTCAGAATTATATTTTTTGACATCATATTAATTGTAATTCAAACTTTAATGCAGTTCTACACATTTCTTGAGACCAGTCTTGTGACTCTGTCACTTTTGTCACATTTTATCGCATTTTTCAGTGATGGAGAAATTCCTGGAACACCAGGCACCCTTGCAACAACCTTTCTTGCATTCGGTACCATTTCCTTAGCCTAGTGTTGTAGTTTATCAAAGTGGGATGCCTGTATGTTTATCTAATTTTCTCTTTTTCAGTTTTGAACCTGGCGTTTGCTTTGAGTGTTCTGGGATTTCTTATAATGCACATATCACTGGTGGCAGCAAATACTTCAACCATTGAGGTACTTGGTTTTGACCTTTAAATCTGGGTTCTTTGACATCAGGAGGTCTTTTTTTTGTATGTGACAAAAGAAACATTTGGGGTACAAGTCATAACATCATATGGCTTATTTAAACTCTATACTGTAGAGGAGCTTAATTATGGGCACAATCTCTTTTGTTGGCATCTCATTACAATTTATTGCACTAAATCTTATTATCTCTTATTTTGCACTAAATTGATTGTGAGATTTGTTTCCACAGTTGTATAGAATGTTCTACTTGTCTGTAATTGTTAGTGAATCTTAGTGCGTTTTGTTCTAATAACTCTACTGTGGATAGCTGTCATAGTTGTCTAGGATGACTCATTGGTCTGTATTTGTTCTGTAATCAGGCATATGAGAAGAAGACTACCCCTAAGTGGCGGTATGACCTTGGTCGGAAGAGGAACTTTGAACAGGTTTGTTTAGACGGCATGATTGACTTTGCTCAAATTAGGACAGAAAAAATAGACAATTGTATGTTCTAAAATCGTAATTCTTTTGATGATTTTGTGTTCTTGGCCTTGGTAACTGTTCCTTAAAGAATGTCTATTATCCTGCACCACCAAAAAAATTAAATATTTTTTTCGGAATGTAATCATCTTCCTCTATGCCTTGCTATTGGCTGCTCCTCATTGTGGTAGTTTGTAAGCACTAGTTAAGTGTACTTTTTACTGGCATTGTTCTTCAACTGGTGCATGCATT
This sequence comes from Erythroxylum cataractarum, assembly GCA_024703695.1. NCBI lineage: Eukaryota > Viridiplantae > Streptophyta > Magnoliopsida > Malpighiales > Erythroxylaceae > Erythroxylum > Erythroxylum cataractarum. The sequence goes on from JANJEY010000009.1 coordinate 51,223,540, forward strand.
TTCAGGTTTTAGGTGCAGATAAGAGATATTGGTTCATCCCAGCTTATTCAGATGAGGATATACGACGAATGCCAGCACTTCAAGGTCTTGAGTATCCATCAAAGCCCGAATTTGACTCCCAAGAGTTCTAGGAACCAGTAGTCGCACTCGGAATGTGGAGCTCATTTCCTCTTGTAGATTAGTCATGGAGCTCCATTGTACATCAGGAGTGAACAAGTTCCACGAATTGCTGCTCCAAAAACCTGACATTCCACGGCATCCTTTTCAAATAACAAAGGGGGAATTTGGTAGTAGACGAAGATCGGAGACAGTCATTGCATTTAGTTACACAAGATCAATCTCCGGGTTGGAGATAGCAAAAATGGTCCCTAAAGCTCTGTTGCTAAAGTTCTTGTTTTAACGACCGGGGCTCTGAATGAAGTTGCAGAACGAGCAATGTAACTCTTTTTACGTGTAACACGCTGATATAATAGTAGCTTTTGTTGTACCATAACCGAATGTACACAAAAGTCAGTCATAGTTGAATTGATGCACATAAACGATAGAATCTCAATTTGCTTGATTCAGTGTAATTTAACGAAATTTTAACTAACGTTTCAATGAAGTCATGGTTTGTTTTTCATGTCGGCCTAGGCTTGGCAATGGTTCAGGCTCAAATGATGGGTTTGCGTTTGACTTTAAACTCATATTAATCGTTTAAAATTACGACAAGCTGATAATGAAAATAAGCCGCTTAAAAACATAATTCATTAAATAAGTTATTTTACATGAAAATAAGTTATTTAAAAGTCTTATTATAAATATTTTATAAATTTTATAATTGATTTAAATGTATAAAATTATATAGATTATGAGTTATTTGATGATTTATTTGGTGTATATTAAAAAATATTCATTAATTGTTTAAATTTTATATCTTTTTAACAACTTTTATAAAATTATAAAACATGTCTTTTCAATTTTAAAGCACAAAAATAATCAAATTTAAGTAAAAGTATGAAATGAGTTATTAATATTTTTAATATCTGATAAATAATTTTTAAACTTTTCGATGTTTATAAATTAAGCTTTACTGTTTATATTTAGAAGCCCTCAAGGGATGTGGCTCGATGGTTGAGAGCAGGGTTTGATTTTGGTTAGGTCCCAAGTTCGATTCCATGCTAGCCCCTCTTGTAAGAGCCTGAGGTAGCTGAGGTTTTACCTGTAGATGGAGAATTAGTTGAGCCCTCAATAATGAGGTGCGCCCGTTTAGCTCTCCTGTGAGATAGTGCGTCAGTTGAACCCTTAAAAAGGTGTGCCCGTTTATGAAATTTTCTCTGATAAAAAAAAAAAGGTTTATATTTAGAAACAATATAACAACATAGTTCTCATCTGGTCCCACTTACATAACGGAGTAACCGACTAAACTTTTACCCCTGTTTCATTGTGCTAGGAGCAAATAGTACCGCCCGTTAAAACTTAAAAGGGACAGTAAAATCTTGGAAAGATCCACACACGCAGAGCAGACAGACGTTGAACCAGGTTGTTCTAGTGTGTACCAAAGGATACTTTATAGGACACGTGTCCAATTCTCGAGGGACAGATCCAACAAATCCATCACCTGTTAAATTTGAAAAATTCCGCAAACACGCCATCTTCTGTCCCATTGTTCTAGTTCCTTCGCGCTTGTTCTTACACACTCTTGTTCGAAGAGTTGCGATCGACTCCGTTCGTTTTCGTGTAAGTCTCCGTGACTTTCTTGTTCATCTTCGTCGATTTCAATTGAACCCTTAGCGGGTCGATGAATCCTGTTGCAAGAAATTGGAATGGTAATAGGTAACTGATCAGGTAAAGTCGATTGGATAGTGCTCGTTTCTGAGTATCTCAAACACAGTATAACCATCACACGATCTGTTAACCTTGCAGTGTTAGTTTTATGAAGAACTGATTAGTGACGTTTGCTTGCCGGACTTGATACTTGAAGATGTATATAGGCAATACACATGTACTAAATTATACGTTAGTTAAGAAATCGTTTGTATTTTAATTATTGTTTGTTTGTGTTTCAATTGTACATGTGCGTGCATACTTATGCCTTTTTGCTAGAAACCACGGATTATAGTGTGATTTATGAATATTAGCTAGGGATGAGGCGCAGGATTTTTCGGAATTCCTTTCTTGTTTGGCCGAGGATTATATATGTTTTATTTAGAGAATATTTTAAGATCAGTTTTTTGAAGTCTTCTGTTATCTGTGTATATGTTTGAAGGGATAGAAAAAACACAATGCAAAAGGAAAGAAGCGGTAGAAATGGTTTATTTGGTGGTCTTGGCGATTCTTTTGGTGCATTCCGAGGTTTCAATACGATGCCCATCCTATTTGGAGGGAGAGATCCATTTGATGACCCTTTCTTCACTCGCCCATCTGGTAGTCTGTTCGAATCTAGTAAGTTTCAACATGATAGTCATGCAACTGGTGATGCATCGGACGTGCATCGAGAAAAAGGGGTAATCATAGAAGAAGTAACTTCAGATGGCGAGGATGAAGATGGTGAAGCACAGACTATGAATAAGAAGAACAACCATCGGGAACGGTTTTGTTCTAACGAAGAACCATCAGTTGAGCATCCTGATGATTTTGATGGTGAGTGAATCTCTTCCGGATTTCTGTAACTGCAATTTGGCAATAATTATTGAACCAATGATGATTTGGTCTTGTTTCATGTAGTTGAAAGGTCAAGTAAGAACGTCAATCATGGGTGTGATTATGACCGGAGTGCAAGGACAGATTCACAGACTCGCAGTTTCAGTTTCCAAACCTCCAAAGTAACATACGGTGGAGTAGATGGAGCATATTACACGTCTACAAGAGATAGAAGGATGGGTAATGATGGAGTAAGTAGCCTTTTATGGGTTAAGTTGATTGGTTTGTAGTTCTTCAGAATCTGACTTTGCAAGTCTCAGGTGTTGATTGAGGAGAGCAAAGAAGCTGATAAAACAACAGGCCAAGCAACTCATAGGATCTGCAGAGGCATACATGACAAGGTAATAACTATGATGAGTTAGCAGTTATTACCTTGCTCTGTATCAGAATCTTGATCGTATATCATTATGGAAAGCATTCTTTTAAATATGGGGCTTGACCAACTCAATTTGCAATGCATGGTTTTACAATCTTTGATCTCTTAATGGAAATACTGCAGGAGTGATGATATTCTCTGATGCAGTTTTGGTTCTGATTTCTATTTTTATGTCTGATTGAATCTATTGTAAGGTTAGAGGATTCCTTGTAAGTTTTTAATAAACCAAGTAATCAGATGATGAAGAGAAGAGTTAAGAACACGATTGTTCAAATTGAATATTTGACAGTGATGTCCTTCTGGTTGGATTTTTTGTGCCTCCTTCAGGGCCATTCAGTTACAAGGAAGCTCAATACAGATGGAAAAGTTGATACCGTGCAAACTTTGCACAACCTAAACAAGGGTTTGTTGCTCTTATGGTGATCATGTTGTTTGAATTTGTGTCTAATGGAATAACTTGCTTACAAATTTTTTCTAGATGAACTTGCTGGTTTTGAGGAAGCATGGAAAGTTAATACCAATGGAAAGCTGAGTGACTGGAGCGATCCATTTGGCTTTCCTGGCACTTCAGGTAAACATATTGCTTTTTGAGAAACCTCCTTTGAATTCATAGCTTTTCCTTGTTCTTTGTACGTTTATTTTGAGATTGTACCCACTATGGAGCAAGTAGAGAAGAGTTATCCTGTTACCCATGTTTTCCTTTAAGCTGCAAGTAGATATCCACAGAGAAAAATCTTCACTAGTAGATCTAAATGTTAAGCCTTGTTTGTATCATGTCATGCTGATGCATGATGATGGTCTTTATATTCTTTCCAGTATTAAATTTCGATATTTGTTTGAGTTAGTTTAGATTATTTTGCTTTGACATTCTTGATCATTTCTTTGTGAAATGATATTCATATGCCCACATTCTATGCTAATATAGGTTCTAGCCGCACTAGGCAGAAAGGGATGGGAAATTGGGAAGGTTGGGCACTTCCGTCTACTGAACAGGGCAAAAATGCTGGAGGAGACAGAACAAATACAGATGCTTTGAGGAATTCAGCAGCTGGAAGAACAAGAAAGTTGGTTAGGATCAACATTGAATAGGTGCAGAATTCCTTCCACATTAAGCTCATTCATATGGTATTGATACAAATAACATGGAACTTGTTGGGTGCCATTTGATGGATTTGGTCACCCAATTTGATGGATTTGGTCTTAGAAAATGGTGAACGTAGCGAACTTCTATGGCATTATTGCGAGCATGAGGGTGTGAATTGGTCATTTCTGTCACTGTCTTAGATACCCTGCACTCATCTCCAATCTAAAATCTTGGTAAATTACTAAATTTTGCTGACCAAGTTGTTTGGAAGTAACTTTTGCACTTAATTTCTAAGGTTGCACACTTGCACCCAATCTATTCCACACAAACTTGTTCAAACTTTCTAGCAATCAAACTCGACAAGTACTTTAGAATTTCTGTATAACAAACAAGCGAATTAGTTATTGTCTAGTGAGTGATTCCAGGAACAGGAAGGTTTCCATTTTTGCAGTATCTCATTTCTTGTTTCTTTCTGTAATTTATAACAGGACCTCTAAACCTAATCCATCTACCCTTACCTTTAACAATTTCCATTCATTGCTTTGTTATTGCTATAATTAGCCTTTTCCTCTGCCACGAATCAGGGAAAAAACAACGAGATCAGATCCTCTGGCCAAGTATTCTGTACCTAGTCAGTGTCAGAAGATCTGAGTCATCCATTGAAGTGGAATGGATGGCTCAGATCTTCTGACACTGACTAAGTACAGAGTACCTGGCCCAGAGGATCTGACGGCAAAAACAACACCCTCTCTGTTACATTTTCGTAAAACATTTGTTGCTCCATAATCTGTACAAAAGCTTCCGATATACGCTATAATTCAATTCGGAGGCACTTAAAACGGCGCCGTTTTCTAACTTTCAACTTGTAACGGCCGTCGTTGGGCAAAAATATCCTCTAACGGTGGGTCGTTTAGTTTTCAAGTACGTTTGCTTTACCTGTAACATAGTCCCGTTCGCTGACACGTGCCTTGTTAGCATAATCCGTTACACTCAAAATATCCACTCAGCTTTCGAAGGATTGAAGTCTGAAGACCTTAAATTTGTATTAATGTTGCTCCGTGCGAGCCTAAACCACCAACCATGGAGCTCTCCGATTCAGACGTTGATTCTTCTTCAGAGTTGCCAAACCTCGAAGGACATCGACCAAGTACATGCGAGACTTATAACAACTGGGTTCGTCAAGAACTCTTCTCTGACCGCCAAAATTGTGCTCTCCCTCTCTGCTTCGCCCCACATTCCGCTTATTGAATTCTCTCGCTACATCTTCTTTACGCGTCACGCTTGCGGTAACAGAGAGGACGATACTTTCCTTTGGAATGCTGTTGTTAAAACCTATTCCCACGGGCAGGAACCGATAGAAGCTTTGTGGGTTTTTTGTTTGATGCTCGAGAATGGGGTGTTTATGGATGAGTTTTCTGTGTCTTTGGTGTTGAAAGCGTGTTCTCGGGTGCGTTTAGTTAAGGAGGGAATGCAGATTCATGGGCTTTTGAACAAACTGGAAATTGGTTCAAATTTGTTCTTAGAGAATTGTTTGATAGCTCTGTATACTCGTTGTCGTTGTCTAGAGTTTGCTCGCCAAGTGTTTGACTGGATGAAGAAGAGGGACTCGGTTTCGTATAATACTATGATAGATGGCTATGCTAAGGGAGGGAAAATGGACTTGGCTCGTGACTTATTTGATTTAATGCCGATGGAGGAGAGAAGTTTGATATCTTGGAATTCCTTGATAAGTGGGTACGCACAATTGGAAGATGGAGTTCGATTTGCTAAGCAACTGTTTGATGAAATGCCTGAGAGGGACTTGATTTCGTGGAATTCGATGATTAATGGGTATGTGAAATGTGGGAGGATGGATGACGCTCAAGCCTTATTTGACAAGATGCCGAAGAGTGATATGGTCACAAGAGCTAATATGATTGATGGGTATGCAAAAGTAGGGAGGGTTAGTACTGCTAGGAGTTTGTTTGACGAAATGCTTGAAAAAGATGTTGTCGTTTGTAATGCGATGATGGGTGGTTATGTACACAATGGTTACTTCATGCAAGCTTTAGATATCTTTTATAGTATGCAAACTGAAGGTGCTTTGTCCCCTGATCGTGCCACGTTGTTAATTGCTCTTTCGGCGATTGCTCAACTAGGACGTATCGAAAAGGGGGTAGCTTTGCATCTTTATCTGCAAGAAAATGGGATTCATCTGGATGAAAAACTCGGTGTTGCGCTCATTGACATGTATTCTAAAGTGGGCAGTATTGAGAATGCCATGTTGGTGTTTGAAGAAACAAGAGAGAAAAGTGTTGATCATTGGAATGCTATGATTTGTGGGTTGGCAATTCATGGAATGGGAGAGTTGGCTTTTGGTTTGCTCATGGAGATGGAGAGGGATTGCATTAAACCTGACGATATCACGTTTATAGGTTTGTTAAATGCTTGTGGCCATGCTGGCTTGGTTAAGGAAGGTATTGTGTGTTTTGAGATTATGAGAAGAATTCACAGGCTGGAGCCAAAGCTGCAACACTATGGGTGCATGGTTGACATTCTTGGCCGTGCAGGGCATGTAGAAGAAGCAAGAAAATTCGTAGAGGAAATGCCTATCGAACCTAATGACGTGATCTGGAGAACTTTGCTCAATGCTTCTAGAGCTAACGGAAGCTTGACCATTGTAAAGCCTGTAGCTGAACATCTTATAAGCCTGGATTCTTCTAGTTCAGGTTCCTATGTACTTCTTTCAAATACATATGCTGATCTTGGTATGTGGGATGATGTTCAAAGAATTAGGACAATGATGAAGAAGAAGAACTTGAAGAAAATTCCTGGTTGCAGTTGGATTGAACTTGAGGGAATTGTTAATCAGTTCTTTGTGCAAGATGGATCTCATCCACAATTAACAGAGATTTACTCTTTGTTGGATACTCAATGGATGCCCAAATCAGATGTCAGTTATTCTAGATGTTGATGATGATTTAGAAGCTTCTCCCTGAGATGATGTAAATTGCTTGTGTAAGCTTTGTAAGGAAACTTCAAGTTTTCCAAATTCTCAATGTGAAATGTTAAGATAATGGTTAATATTGTATAAATTATTCTTATAAATAATTTAAGCAATATTCATTATGATCATTGCAAAGACTGCCAACATAACAATAATACTCAATAAAAATCTCACTAAGATGCGAAATCTGGAGAAATTCAATAGTACGTAGCATAATTAATAGAGAGATTGTTTCAAATAACCCACATGAGAAGAAAAAAGTAATAACAAAAAATAAATAATAAATAATAAAAAGTAATCACTCATATATTAGTTTAAGTATCTTCTTACTTTAATTTATGAGATTAATTACTTTCTTTATAAGAAATAAACATAATGTGTGCTAGTTTTATGTTTTCAACAATATCTCGTCTTAATGAAACTACAATTAAAAACATTTAGAAATAATACATAAGTGTAAATTGAATATTATAATTATGATTTCATTATAATTTCAATTACATAGTAATTATTCAAAAAAATTTACCTTTAGTATTAAAACATAAAATATTAATTAAATTAATACATAAAAATAAATAAAGTTTTTATTAATTAAAATAATGTCATACATTAATTCACTTTCAAGATTCGGCATTTTCTTGTTCCATGTTTAGTTGTCACTACTATTCATTTCCTGTTTAGCCTTCCTCCTTCTTAGTCTTTCAGGTTTTGGTGGGGCTGGAGGGCTATGATAAGCTTTTCACGTCAGATTGGATGAAGCACAAATCATAAATCCAGGATCTAAGGAACATTCAATATTACGCAAGAATGACAAAAACACCACAGAAAGTATTTCCGCCACACCTACAGAATTTAGGAAGGATTGGGGGTGATAATAAATGAGTTTGATCTTCACAAGCACTTGCTTGAATGAAAACCAAGTCTTTAGAGAACATCAAAGAAGGATTTCTCTAAAATACTATAAAAGAACACTTAATTTGTTTTTTTGAATATTGAATAAATGAAGTTTGCTTGGCCCATTCTAATATGAACAAATTTCCTAACAAATAAGCCTAAAACAAGCTTATTAGGTTCAAACAAACTCAAAAACGTAACTACATTTATTTAAGGCTAAAATCCATTTAATAAAGTCCTAAATAGCATAACTAAAAGTTCTAAATAAATAAAATAAAAACTCAAGTAATTGGTCAAATATGTTCAAAACAACCTGATTGTAACAATTGAGTTGTTTCAAGTCGTGCATCAAGTCCAGCTTTTTTCAACAATTCCAATACATTCAACGACGGAGCTACATGGGGTTTAGTGGTACATTAGGTCTTTCAAGATTTAAAAAAAAAAAATTGTATATATATATATAAGCAGAACTATTTAAAAATTATGATGTACTGAGCCTCTCAAAATTTAAAAAAATTAATATTCAGTCTTTCCTATATTAAATTTCTGACTCTGTAACTAAACACGTTACTCCAAGCCTTGAAGCAGCGTTACAAACTTTAGTGATGTGTTCTCAAGTATTTTAGCTTCTGTTTTTGCACACAGATTAAGACTTAAGAGCCTCTTTAGCACGCTTAACCCGCAACTTTGTCATTGGACCTCCAAGATTTTCCTATGGATCTTTTTCCCTAATATCGCTTTGTTGAGCTTGTTTAACTGTTTCTCATTGCTGGCCAAGCTCTCCAACATGTCCACATCCCAATCCTTCTGTCTCGCCTGAAGTCACTTGTGATGCTTGTTCCCCATCAGGTTAAGACCATGATTCTGTTAAATGTTTGATTGGCAATGAAAGTTCTTCACTTTCTTGGCGTTTGTCGTTTTGTTAATGGTCACTCGGTTAGTGAGGTCTCAGGCATGAGGTATTGCGGTGGCTAGTTTGATTCTATTCAGTTATGGAACTGAACCATAACTCAATTTTTAAAGATCCGCAGACGAAACTGAATTAGAAGTTCGGTCATTTTGTTCTTGGACCCGCTGCTGGTCAGGACTTGCCTAATCACCTGCAATGTCAAGGTTTTTTCTGTACCTTATTCGTTGTTCTAAGTTTTTTTGTCATGAGACCTTCAGGAACTAGAACTGCTGAGCTCTGGTATGGACTATGTCAGCCATTTTTATGCTTAGTAGTTGCCTTCTGTTTGGGATGCTTTCCTTCAAATGTAGTGAATGTCACTTCTAATGTTATCCGTTAGGGATTGGAAGCTCTTAACAACACCCATTTACTAAATTTTGCCTCTTTAAGTTGGAGATAACCTTGCCATTGTCACTGTATTTGCCATTTATGATGCTTCATAGGATATTTGGGAATCATGTAATGTGGTTACTGTTGGAAATACTTCATATACTAAGGCAGAGAGATCAATGGCATAGGAAAATCAGAGCGTTCTTAGCAATTCTTGAAGATTAACTCCAGGTGACAATGCCTAAAAGCAATGTTTCCATTCTAAAGCTGTGATTTGAGCAAACATAAGAATCTGATGGAGATATTAGCAGAGGATTGTCTTGGTTTTCACTTTTTCATATTTTATATGGAATTCAAAAGAAACAACTCTGGTTTCTGGCTAATCTCCTCATTCTTATAACCTTTTCTTCTGCTTATAAAATCTCCGCAAAGATTTACCATTTGATATTGGGCGACAGGGCAGAGATTTTGCTCCAAGAAGTACTAAAAGTTCACAAGTCCAAGTATATGAAAGCTTCTCGAATGCCTGGAGACCTCTTAGCTCTTACCTTGACATCTACCATGTGCTACGTATAATTGGACAACATCCGAGGGAAGATGGCCAATTTCATGGCATGCCCTTAGATGTCTAGGTATATGTATTTAGTCATGTTGTATTTGTTTGAACATGGATCATTTGGTGGTATTCTTACTATAGTTAAAAGATGAACTTACATGATATCGAACTGACTCTGTAGTATTTGTTTAGTTGGTCCCAAGAAGATGTTAAACATAAACACAGAGTTGAGTGAAGGATGAATTTGAAGTTTGAAGTAGAATTTGTAATTCCACTGTTTGACCTCTTTTATCTTGCAGGTTGAAGAAGCACCTTATGCTCAAGTCTCGGAACTACTTCAGTTCGTTTTCTGACATTTCTAATATGTTATACCTCATTTTGATGAGTGGAAAGAACCAACTACGAGTTTCGAGTATGTTATTTGGTTAGTTCAGCCTTCTTGGTCACAGTTTAGCTACAGATAATTGCTATTCAATTTGATAGAAAGGAAGCCATAATTGGTTTTTTGGCTGCAACATCTTACGAATCCCAAGTATTATATTAGTTCAACTTTAATTGGTTTGAGACTGTTGCTGTCTTGTTCAAGTATCAAGCATCTTGTACCAACAGATAATGCCCTTTCTTACGTTTGGTATAGGCTTGCAACTTAATATGACTTTTATTATTAGACAACAATCTTATCCTTTTGTTTTAGGGTAACTTAGACGATGTAGGCTTGGTTCTTAGTCAATTATTGATAAATTACATTAAATTAATTCAACAAGTACTTAATTTTAATTATTTAGTTATAATACACTTTTATTAGTCACATTATGTTAATGTTTCATAAAATTCTAGCGTATTCAACCCTAAAGCAATTGCAGAGTCAAGACTAAATGCTGACACGTTTGAAATACATCTGAATCATCTCCAGCAACTGATGGGTCTAGCCTAACCTTCGGCTACTAACGAACAGCTTTTGCATACGATTAAAGATAATGAAACTATTTCTCCACAAGCCACAGCACAATTTGTCTAGCAAACATCTTGGACCTGTCAGAGACATGACATCTTTCTGAGAGTTAAAACGTCACCCTCTAGAACTGGTGAATAAGTAAGCTGTGAACAACAGGAGGAAACTTTGGAGTTCAAATACAATATAAAACTAAAAGTACTCGTTCACTTATTCATGTGGAGATTCTACAACATATGAACAAGTTGCTCAAACAAGGCAAGAGTATCGTATCAAAGCCATTTATACAAAAGGAAACAAGTTTCCACGTATAAAGGGAGTCAAAACTTATCTAAGTAACTGGCAGAAATTTGAAATAGTGTGTGCTATTTTATTCAAGTTGAGTAGAAATGGTACATGTCCAATAATCAGCATATTCTCTATTAGTCATGAATGCTACAATTCTGCAATCTGCAACTAAGGCAATTACAAAGTCCAAAAATGGAAGAGAGGAAGAAAAGAAAGATGCTATCTTTGATACATCTTGGATGGTCCCCGCAAAGATATCCACCAAGGAACGAACCCCAATATCTTCTTCAAGGTTGGACATGATAGCTCACCTCTTATAGCATCAATTGATCAATATATGGAAACACAAAAATCGTGCACGGGCTGAACATAAGTGTTAAGAAAAACAATCATAAGAATCATAATGAACAAGTAATTCTTCAAGGGTACCCGATCTTGCAACCAAAGATTGCTAATCATCATCATCATCATCATCATCATCGTGCATCTGCCTTCTTTCCTCCAGAAGAGTAGTAACTGAGGTACCACCTCACAAATTTCTTCAAACCTGCATGCAGATCTGTGGAAGGCTTATACCCAAGTTCCCTCTGTGCCAAGCTAATATTGGCATGTGTGAATTGAACATCTCCATTCCTTGGCAGCTTCATGATATTCCTCTTAGCTTTCACCTTCAAAAGCCTTTCCAATGTACTCACCAGATCTGTAACTGGCACCGGAGACGTATTCCCTAAATTGAACACCCTCAACTGTGCTGGACCTTTCTTTTTCCCTCCACTCCCAGTACTCTTCTCTGCAGTATCCAATGAAGCCAAGCACCCCTTAACAATATCATCTATATAGGTGAAATCCCTAGCAACAGTACCATGATTTGCTGCCTCAAAAATTGGTATACTCTTCCCTTTCAACATATCCCTCGTGAAAAAGAAATATGCCATGTCTGGCCTCCCCCAAGGGCCATACACCGTGAAAAATCGCAACCCAGTAAGCGAAAGACCGTAAATATGATTGTAAGTATGAGCAATCTCCTCTCCAGCCTTTTTAGTAGCAGCATATAAGCTAGCAGGTTGATCAGTTCTATCTTTCTCCGAAAAGGGTACTTTTGTATTGAGTCCATACACTGAACTAGAAGATGCCCACACAATTGCAGGTTGTGGGTTTGCCTCTTTACAGACTTCAAGCAAATTAACAAATCCAGCAATGTTACTATGCACATAAGAGCCAGGATTTTGCATGGCATACCTAACCCCAGCTTGAGCAGCTAAATGCATCACATGAGAGAAGCGCACAACTTCAAACAGTTTCTTCAGCAAATCGACGTCGTTTATGTCTCCTTCCACGATAAACACCCCAGCCCGTTCAAGAAGAGCTTGTCGATCTCGTTTCAGAGATGGGTCGTAGTAGTCATTAAAGTTATCAAGCCCGACGACACCATCGCCGCGCCGTTTCAGAGCAGCAGAGACGTGGGTCCCAACGAAACCGGCGGCGCCGGTGACCAGTACCGACATGCCATTGCGAGACCGGATTCGAGAGGACGCTCTGACCCGTTTCTCCCAATCGGGTCCTCCCCAAGAAGACGTGCGGAGCGAACGGCGTGATAGATCGGACGGTAGTGGATTGACGGTCGATGACGGCGAGGAAGACGGGGATCGATAAAACAAGATGTAAATCAAGCCAATGAAGACAAAAGACCAGAATGTGAGTTTGGTGAATGAGTGCCACCTCAACCTACTATAAGATTTCTCCATCTTGAATTTACCAGGCGTTGATGGGGCGTGGTCAAGATGCGACATTTGTTTCATCTGGAACATAAAACTTCCTTCCTTCCTTCCTTCCTAGTTCTTGATCTGGGTTTCTAGGGTTCTCGGGATTGATCAGAGATATCGGTGGTGAAGACCAAGAAAAGGGTCTTGATTTGGTGACCTTTGGCTTTTCCTTTTGAGCTTTGCTCTACGGGGGATATAAGGAATCTTTCAGGTTTCTTGGCGGAATGGGTTAAGGGTAGTTTCTCAATCTGGTAAAAGTAAAGTGAAAAAGAAAAGAGAGAAAAAGCTTAACTTTTGATTGATTGTCTGCTTAAACAAATGGTGATTAGAGGATTCAGGAATGGAGGGTAGGGAGAGAAAGCCCAGCAGGAAGAGAGGGAGAGAACTTTTGAATTTTAGGTTAACAGAGTCAAAATCAAAATAACTAGGGGTTAACTTAGTTGACTCTGTTTAAAAATAGGGATTTTGGTTGATGATTATATATAGGGTTTTGAATTGGGAAATTTTAGATGAGAAATTGCAAAACGGTGGGTGATATAATAGTCAATGCCCTGACTACAACTTTGTGACTTCAATTTGATTGGCTTTGAAGCCTAGAACTATGGACCTCTAAACTTATATACTCCCTATATTAAGAAGAGCTTTAGGTTGGTCTTTATTTAGCAACTGAGTTTAAATAAGGAGGAGGAAAGCTAAAAGATGGTTGTTGGATCCGATGGGACTCTGAAATCATCAGTAATTACTATAGGAGGAGTATTCTAATCTCACTTATATTCGATTACTGCATGGACCACGAAACTTAAATGCAACTTGCTCCTTATCACTTCCTAATTAATTGCATCATGATCTTGATTCAACCGCGACTTAATCTCTGTTTGGATTATACATGTATGCAACTTTTATTTTTTTGTTACCACAAGGTATCTTAGACGGGTCTTAATTATAAGAAAACACTTTTAAATCATTTATACTTGGACTAATCTCTGTTCGAACTGAGTAGGTCTTTTGTAAGAGAAAAAACTCTAATTTTAAATCTTAAATGACTGCATATGTGAGAGAAGTTCGAACCCACGATCTCACTTAAACTGAGAAAGCCCCTTACATATATGCAACTATTAGCGCGTAAGTCACCTTTTGATTCATGGATTTGTAATTATGTGTTAGTGGGTCAATCTTAACATGATATCGATGGGTCTGATCCGACCCGAAAAGTTTGCGATATATGTAACTGTTAATTTAAGAGTTTCAAGTGAGGACTGATTCTCAATTGAAAGATTATCAACTTGTGGGATGTGTTTTGAATTACAGTAGAAATAGAATTTTTGTTGAGTTTAGATACATGTTAAAATAGAAATTCATTAATAACGGATATTTGTTAAAATTAGAAGTTTGTTCGCATGTAAAAATCAATATTTTGAATTAAAGATTTAATAAAGTTATAAAATTTGAAAAATAATCGAAAAAGATTATCCCTATCTATCGGTTTTTAATAAAAAAATTATTAAACTAAATTAAATCAATAAAAATCGAAAAGTTAGCCGATTCAAGATTTAACTTTTTGATTTTTATTGTTAAACCAACTAAATTGATTCAATTTTTAAAAATTATTAAAATAAAGTTCAATTATAATTAAATTTATTTAAGTATTTAACGGTATTTAAACTTTTATTTACTTATAAAAATGAATTTTAATTCTATTTAAATTTGTGTAAGCATTTTACTGTATTTAAATTTTTATTTATTTGTGAAAGCAAAATTTTAAACTTATAAAGTTTAGATGTAATCAAATTTGTGTAAGGATAAAATTTAATTATACTTAAATTTGTAAAAAAATATTTTACTGTATTTAAACTTTTATTTATTTGTGAAACTAAAAGTTTACCATACTTAAATTTATATTTTATAGTGTACTTAAACTTATATAAGTACTATTGTTATTAGACTTATTCTTGTTAAAGAACTCTTCTTTATCACACTAAGAAGTTACATTAAACTTGTGTAAATGTTATTGAAAGCCAATAGATCAATTAGGTAAAACCAAATAAATTTTGAATTTTTGCTCCATTTGTTTTTTATATATTATTTTCGCATGTGCAACTAATTAATTATAATTTAATTAATTATGATTTTTATTTTTCTAATATTTCCCTCCTCACGTAGATTATTTGGAAACAACATCTCTACTAGCTATTTCTTATTATTTTTTACTATTTATATTTTTATGTGTGTCATATGAAAACAACCTTTTAAATAGTTACAGGTAATGTTGTGTACTATTAAACCTCTTCAAATTTCGCGTATTAACAAGATTTCTATTAGGTGATTTTGTTGTATAAGTGAAAATACAAACACATTAAATTAATAAATACTAATTAAATTAAGTCTTTGTAAACTAATTTATTCAAATTATGTGAGATACAAATTATATTTACACTAAATAGAAAACATTTTATTACGTACGTACTAAAAAAATAAAAATTCCGAATTTCATTATTATAAAAAGTTGAAAGATTTAAAAATTATGAATTAATATTTTTTCTTGTCCTTTTCTCACTTTCGTGCTATATTCTTAATTTCCTTAAAAGAGGAGTCAAGAGTCTAGTGACTCATACTTGGTGCCGAAGGCAAAACCACCTTTCCAATGAGTGCTTAGGCATACCTTAGATTGCAATTTATGTGGTGTTAGTATGTTGAGAGTAGTGTACAAATCACAAGCTGAAAAGGTTCCTTTTTTTTACTTCATTTCAAAGCTTAAACCAAATGCGAGTGTAAGAGTAAATCTGAAGACAATTTGCTAAGCTTGTCCAACAAATTCTATACAATATAGTCTCCGTCATAACTTCAATCTATGAATGGATAGCCCTTCACTAGATAGACACCCTTAATGCCAATATTTAAGTGTTGGCCTTTTTTTTAATTTAAAAAAAAGGGAAAAGAATACATCAGATACTAATTAAGTGGGAGAAACAACGTCTCGATTGATCCTCTAAAAGAAGAGTATGACACCCTAAAGGTAGAACATCAAAATAAGTGATACCAATATCGTCAGGACCGGCCTGGATAGCAAGTCAGTCCGCGCATCTATTACTCTTTCGGTATACGTGTCGATGAATAACAGCTCAGTTCTTGACAAGAAGTTCGAGGATATCCTTGACAAGAGGGTTGTCCGACCGAGAACGGGACGTCACAGAAAAAAGAAGTTGACGCATTCCCAACGAGTCCACTTCCAACTTGAGGCGACGAAATCTCAAACGTCAATTTAAGGAGAGTCCTGTGTAAACAGCCCAGAGCTTCACGGATTGCGGGGAGCACTATCCTATAAGCTAAGAGAAGCCTCCTTGTCAATTATTGATAAGTGATATAGTAGAATGCTCAAATTGTTCCGTCCTAGACTCAGACTCAAATGTTTGCAAGTAAGGTCTGAGTGCGTAACGAGTTAAAAATATAATTTTAATATGTTCTTTTGTATTTTTATCATTAAAAATGTAAAATCAAATATTTAAATATTACTTATGTTTAATTATAAAATTGAAATTAATAGAATTTTATGTTTATAAAAAATTATAGTTTAAAAATGACAATCTCGTTATTGATAAAAAATATTGTTGTCGTGATTAATATTACTAAATTATATAAAATATTAATAAATAATTTATGATATATAAGAATAGTTTTAATAACTATATAATGGAATAATTTTATGTAGTAACTATTTTCATAATAATTGATGAACGCATAATAACTTAACATTTATCTCCATTTAATTTTTAAAGATTTTTAATTTTTCAAATATTTATTAATTTGTTTATACATATTAAATCTATATTTATCAACAGTCATACAAGTTACATACGTACTTTTTGGCGTCCATTTTTCTAGTTTCTTATTGTATGAAAATCTAATTGTTTATTTATACTTTTTTTTTAACTTCTTTTAGATACACACTGGTTAAATATTTGGATTGATGTAATAGTCTGTAAATTACGTCAATCAAGTATTTCGCACTAGGTAAATCTTTTACGACAAACTCGATCGAGAGAGTATAAATAAGAGAATTCGAATATAAGACCTTTTAATCTCGTAACCTCCACTTTACCAACTCGACAATCTTCTAAAAGGGTTATTAATACTTATTAATGATTAAAAAACTGAATCAATCAACTAATTTAACTATATAAAAATTTAAAAAAGATTAAATATTCTATTTGATTTATTTAAATAAATTTTATCATTAAAAATTATAAATTTATTAATTATTTATTTTTTATAAATTAATTAATCGTTGTAAATCAAAACAAACAAGTTGTTTATTATTTAATGATTTTTTAATTAAATTTTATTTTTAATAGATAAAGATTAATTTTTTATCTTATTTTAAAATTTTAAATTATATTTAAACTTGTTGAAATTTTAAAATTTTATTATTACTTTTAAAATATCGATACTCATTAACCTATGTGTGATGTATTCCTCTAGATAGATGATATAGGTTACACTTTCAAGGGAAATGAAATAAATTTCCACGCTCACCGTCACTAAGACAGACCCATCATCCCACGTGACGATGTGTTTTTAAAAAAAAGATAAAAAGTCGCTTTGGTTTTATGCATATTCCATGCTCTGTGATTTAATGTTGGCAGTACGATAGCGATGCTTCTTCCCGGTTTCCTTAGCCAGCTAAGACAGACACCCACGTGAGTGAGTCTCGTCTGGTGCAAGCGTTCGTTTCTTCATCCTTGTGAAAAAAGACAAGTTGCCTCGTCTGGAGCAGGAATAAGTTCTTCTTTCTGACAGGCTCATATTAGCAAAATTTTTGTTACTAGAATTTATTGAGAATAGTTTTTTTTCATGAAATCGGTTAATTGTTTAACCGTTAATAAAAAAATTGTTTTTGAAAGAGTTTTATTATTTAGTAATATAAAATTAAAAAATATTTTAATTTTAATTATATTTTATTCTTTTATAAAAATTATTTATGCATATAATTATTATTTAAAATATATTAAATAATATGTAAACACAATATATTAATTATTATATAATTTTAAACCATATAAAATAAAAATAAAAATATATCTACCTAAATCTTTTATATGGAGTACAATATAAATAAAACTAATATAAAAAATAAACATTAAAACATACTGCATAAAAAAAAGTCTAATAATATTATATAACTCCTAAAATAATATTTAAAATATTTTTTGAGAAGCGTCAAATTTAAGCTTCTTAAAAAGCTGTATTTTGGCTGTCAAAAAAGTCATATATATTAAAAAATTATTTTTTTATTTTACAGTCAAATACTCATTTTTTTAAAAAATAATTTTTGTGATAAAAAAAAAGGTACTTATTGATCTTCCAAAAACCTATCCAAACAAGCATCGAGAATGAATTGAGTGGGATCCGACTTAAATACAAGTCGAAATTCGAATACTACTAAAAATCTAGTCTGATTCAAAGGCCCGAACCCGTTTGGAGTGTCTCTTAAAGTCAAAACATCTTTTCAGTATAACTAATCAAAATTATATTTTAGTTGGTGAACACCCAATTGAAGTCTTGCTTAAACGGGAGATTTAAAGAGATTCGATAATCTTGAAATCTTGCTCACAGTTGGGACTCTCTTAAAATATCTCGTGAACTAACTAAAAAAAAAGATTCGATAATACATAACCTTATCTTTACGTAATAAGGATGCTCTCATTAAAATTATATTTTGGCATATACAATTAACTAGGACTTAGAATCAAATTGAGTTGCACCGAAAACACCATTCCTAATTAAGGATAGTTTAATCGGTGAAGTAACTTCTTTTAAGAGTTTCTTGAATTGTCAGTAAAAGAAGTTACGATTCACATCAACCGTGAAAAATTGATCAAAAACAAACACTGTCACTTAAATTAAACTCACTGTTTAATTCTAAATCTAAAACTCTTTAGAATATTTTATTGCATGCTCTCGAATTGCGAGTTCCACCTAACAAGATCAAGTTTTGCTGAAGTACAAAGTATCTAATTATGAATCTTGTCAATGCCATAATGGAGGTACATGATTAAGCCTGGCATATACAAATGGGGTAAGGATCTGAAAGATTGGCCAGAAGAACAATCTGATGATTATCAAGCTTTAAAAGGAAAAGGATAAGTATTCAAGAGAAAGAACTTTATTCAACGGAATGCAATGGAGAAAACAGATATGAACTTACATTATAATTCATCATCTCAGACAAATGATTTATGGGTTTAGAAGACAATGGAAACTTAATTTGATACGTTACAAACAGCAAGTCCAGAAACATTTTCTGCCTGTATATAGTTTTGGTACATTAACAAGAAGTTGCTCGTTAAGTTATAGAAACAATGGCGTAGGTAAAAGAAACTAGGATGCTTCGAACTACCATGATTTGCAGGCAGCATGGTACCTTTCCATGGTGTCTCCTCTCCTGAATTTTTGGCGGGACGAGGCCTCTCAATATTTGGAGAACCTCTGGAGGACATCAAAGTAGTCAGGGAAAGTTTTTCTAGTGCAACCAGGGTCCCTGATAGTCACTGGAACTCCTCCACAGGCAGCAAGAGAGAATGTCATTGCCATTCTGTGATCATCGTAAGTGTCGATCTCTGCAATGTTTAGTTTCTCGGGTGGAGTGATCACACAATAATCTGAACCTTCTTCAACTATTGCTCCCAACTGACACATGGTCTCAATGTTAGAATCTAGACATAAATGAGAATGAGCTATTTGTATTTAGAGATCAGTACGGGTATAAATGCCACCGGGAACTGACCTTTCTGAGCTCTGTGCAAATAGCAACCATCCGTTCCGTCTCTTTCACTCTCCAGCTTGCCACTGAGAGTTAGAAAAAGAAGGGATTAGACCAACAAGCTATGCACAAGGAAAGGAACCGTGATTTCTATGTATGTGTGCAAATGATCTTGTACGCTGAGATTCGAGAAATTTTTAGGAAATTTAAACTTAAAACACAAGAATAGAAGGCTATGCCATAGCCACAATTTTTCAAGGGACTGCAGTTTTTTTTAGCAACTGATCCACAGCATATCAGTTAGTATTTAAATATAATTCTATGCATGCCTTGTAAATGTAGTTCTCAAACGTAGAATACAGGTTCCTCAACAGTCCTTTTCAAGTATACTATAAGAATCAACTGGTCATATCAGAAGGATCTAACATACCATCTCTTATGGCAGTAGGGCCATCAGCAAAAAGGGCAACCACAGCCAGAGTCATCGCAACATCTGGCATTTTGTTCATGTTGACGTCAACAGCACGCAAATGCTTTCTACCGAAAGAATCTCGTGGTGGTCCAGTGACAGTAACACTATTCTCCGTCCAGGTGACTTTAGCTCCCATTTTCTCAAGAACCTCAGCAAACTTTACATCTCCCTTGATTTTACCAAAATGAATTGAAAATCAGTGGGTTATAATAAATTGTGAAGGAAAAAGTATGTCAAAAACTCTTTATTCAATACAAAGTTCAAGAGAGAAATTCGAAGGAATTAGGAAGCCAATCACTAAGACAACATGATTATTCTGAGAATCATATGACAATTCTTTTGATTGGAGAAAGCAGTGCAAGCAATAATTAGATGTACAGTGTCCTGAAGTTGGAGCAAATATTCAATAATTGCAATAACATTATCAAAAATACGTGTAAGCTGCTAGTTCCACATCCTTCAACAGTGATAGCAAATATTTAATGATTACAATGACATTATTAAAAATACCTGTAAGCTGCTAGTTCCACACCCTTCAACAGTGATAGTCCCACCGCTTATTGCTGCACCAGCAAGAAAGTAGCTGGCACTTGAAGCATCACCTTCCACGTAAGCCTTTCCAGGAGATCTAATTAATTTTCATAATGTTAATTCCATTTGAAAGATAACTTACAAGTCAATGGATAATTGCATATACATGAGAACCCTACTTGTATTTTTGGCCTCCTCTAATAAGAAAACGATCCCAGCTATCAGTGTGGTCTATAGTGACTCCAAAGCGTTCCATTAACTTTATAGTCATATCAACGTAAGGGACAGAAATCAACTTATCGACAATCTCAATTTCCACATCACCAAGAGCCAAAGGAGCTGCCATGAGCAAAGCAGTCAAGTACTGACTACTTATAGATCCAGAAAGTTTAACCTGAAATAGTTGAACCATACATCATCAATTAAGATGTTCAAGTCCAGCACTTGTGAAAGGGGAGTTAGCATGAATTCAATTTGGGTAAAAAAGTAGAAGACAAATTAATGCTTAAGCCCATTTTGCTATAAGAGGAGTAAATACTGAAGTTTCAATTCAGAGGAGTAAATACTGAAGTTTCAATTCAAGACGCGGGGAATAAATTGGATAGGAAACAAGATGTAATGAAAAGATGATTGAGATTGCACCTTTCCCCCAGGAAGCCCTCCCTTTGCATTTACGTGAACAGGAGGGCAATTTGTTGGAGAACAAGCAATGTCTGCACCAAGCTGCTTGAGACCGATAACCAAATCTCCAATTGGTCTCTCTCTCATTCGTGGTACCCCATCAAGTATATAACTGGAATTATTCAGATGTCAAACGAAAAAAAGATTTAATACCAAGTTAGAAAGCTCTAAAAGGAGTGAGATTTATAAAGAATGCAAGAAGAGGTTGATTCCACTAAAGTTACTAAATGGTTATCACCCTGCATAGACAAATTGCAATGCCGTGAAATTTGGCCATATGTCAATCGTTGACTTGAATCTCTCTATCAACCTACTCTAAAAAAATTAATCTCATTCTAAAGAACTAAAATTTGCTGCACACCAGCTGGCACCCAAATTGGACTCTACATAATGCCCAAGCCCCCAACCGTGCAAACAATACCATATAAATGTCTACTTTGATAAGTGATGCAATCAAAAGTTGGTAGCAGTCTATGCAACTTGTAGACCAATCAGCCTCAACTCAAGTTTGAACAGTGATAGATCAAGCTGTTCTAAATAGGAGCAATGAAACTTTTGTACTTTAATTTACTTAAACAGTAGAATAGAGGAAGGAAGGAGGAGAGCAGCATAAGAAAAACCTAGAATTTCCTCCGGCAGCAGTAACTGCAGCTGTCAGTGGACGCATTGCTGTTCCGGCATTTCCGAGGAAAAGTTCAACACTTTTAGTTGATTCTCCAACCGGAAAATGACCACCACAGCCTTCCACGATTGCTTGCTTGAGTTCACCATTGTGTTCAACTTTTAGTCCAAGTGTTTTCAATGCACCAAGCATGTAATGGATGTCATCACTACTCAACAAGTTATCCACAACAGTTTTACCCTAGAAAATACATGAAAACAGCAGTTATTCACCACCTTGAATATGCAATTTCAAACTTATGCAGACATCGTCCCATCTAAACAGATTATAATCATCATCCTACTTACACCCTTTCAACTGATCAAACAACATATTCTGAAGCAGACGAAGATTCAGCAATCAGCAAAACTTTAAAACCTAATTTCCCCAACCACAAAACAAAAACTTGTTTCCCCAACTACTGTATCTTCTCGTAATACACCTTCTGAACAGATGATAAATAGATGATTCACTAATCACCCAGATATCAAATTTAACCAAAGGACAAGTAATGTAACAGAAGAAAGTTAGAAGTCAAACACGTGAATACCTCAGAGAGTGCGGCGAGGAGAAGAATCCGATTGGAAAGGGACTTGGAACCCGGCAACTTAACGGTACCGGAGATTTCTTTGATGGGTCGCAGAACAATTTCCGGCGCAGCTGACGGTTTCTCTGCGGTGGCAACTGAAGCCGCGACCCTTAAACGACCAACCTGAACCATACCATTCGTAACACAACCACCAACTCTCTGGGAACGCCTTAAACCCTCAAAAGATCCGTTTAGTTGTGATCTAAACGAAATTGAAGAAGGAGAATCGTGCTTGTGGGGTTTAGAGAGATTCGGGAAGGCACACAAGCCTTGCGAACCAGTGCAGAGTTTGCTAACTTGCGCCATTTCTCTATTCACACTGTTGTGAAAATGAACCAAAGAGGACAAAAAGACGTTTGCTTTGTTTTGAGAAGTTAAGGGGCTGGTTGTGAGAGGAAGAAGAGTTGGGTTGGTGGTTTGGGTTGGTGACTTAGTTTTGACCTTTGTTGACCTTTTTGTACATAAGGGGTTTTAGGTGGAAGCTATAGACAATGGTTTCTTCGAGGGTAGTTTAGAGATTTCAGAACGAAGGGGTTGGGGTTTGGTGAGGCATGTGTGCGTAGGACTGCACACCGTAACGCCACAGCGGGGCCGGCGACACCAACCCCAATGACGGGGAGACTGAGGATGGCAATCGCATTTCCCAAATCAGGCATTTTGCAATCAAACGATTATAGTAATGGTTCGCATTATATCAATTAATTTGATCAGTAATTAATATTAATTATGTATTTAAAAATATTTGATTAAATTACTTGCTTACGTGTAAAATAAATTATAAAGGTATAATTTAAAAAAAATTATAAAAATATAAGTATTATATTTTATTATTTCTTTAAATATTTTCATAAAATATATATTTTAAATCTATAAATTCACAAAAAATAAGTTTATAATTCTAATACAAAATATAACATATTATAATAATAATTTAAAAAAAAAAGGTAGGGAGTAATTTGTAATAATTTTTAGGTACAATTGTCTCAATTGTTAAAGTAAAACTCTCTTTATACGAGCATTTTCAAAAACAACAGACTATGTTTAATTTACCAACCTAATCAGTTGATTATCAAATATAATTTTAAGTGATTTGACATGATTAAATAGTCAAATTCTTCTCAATTTGTCAAAAAAATAATTGATCATTCATTTATCAAACAAACCTTAGGCTATGTTTGGTTAGATACAAGGTTTTTAATAGAATGTAAATTAATGTAATATTAAAAAATTGTTGTTTGGAATGGATGGATTGATTCATAATATAATATAGTGAAATGTTGTTTGAAATAAGGATTCATAAAGTAATATAGTAAAATCACAAGTAACTTATTTTTATTATTTGGAATAGAATGAGAGTAACGTGAAACTCGACCTTTCCATCTAATTCCATTTTATGCTATTGTAAACTCTCCTGTTAAAGAATAAAATAATATTATATTCTATTTCATTCCATTAATAACCACTCAACTCAACAAAACCTTAGTCTAACAAAAATAGCCAATCAGATATTAATCAAACTTATATTAATCTAATTTTAAAATGAATTTAAAATTGGTCAGTAAGGCCCAGTTAGGTTTAAATAAAAAAATTAAAACAAAATAAAAATTAATTAATTAATGATATTTTATATTAATTTACAAAAATAAAAATAATCAATTTTTAACAATAAAATTATAAAATAAAATAAAATAAAAATGTATTAATTTAAAATATTTTATTTTAAATTAACAAAACCGATTTTAACCATTTTAGTTTGCACATCTACGTACCATTCTACGATTCTCGAACCTAACATCAAATTAGTCGCCAGCCAAAATATGACGGTAAAATTGGTAATTACACATAAATTATTGACTGTATGTATGTGTGTTTGAATAAAGTATTTAATGAATTAATAAGTTCGATAAATTCCATCTACCTAATTGATTCACACACTAACTTGACATTGCTTTTAATTTATCATTATTTGGACTAAAACAATAACAACATTCAAACTTAGCCTTGTTGATATGTAACATTTAGAAAGGTTCAATAACACGCAACCTTATTCTTAATTAATAGAAAACTACTTCTAAAATTGATAAGGTTCTTCAAATTCCTTTGATCTTATAAGTGAAAACTTAAAAAGAGTAATGTTAATTGGCGCAAGTGGATTGGTAAGTTGAAGAATTGAATTATTCGATCCTTATCTAAAAATAATGTCATTTAGAATAGTAAAAACAAGTTTGAATTTGAATTTAAATCTATAAAATTTGATTAGACTTTAAAAATTAAAAATTTTTATTGTTAAAAATTGATTAATTTTTTATTTAATTGATAAATTTTTATTTAATAGTTTTTAATTAAATTTTAGATAAATAAGTCTATTTTAAAAAATTTTAAAATTTATTTAATCATAGTTTAAATTTTAGATAAATAAGTATATTTTTTAAAATTTTAAAATTTATTTAATCACAGTTTAATATTAATTAAAAAATTTATTTTACCAATTTAATAAAATTCTTTAAACTACACTCAAATCATTGAGAGGGTGGAGCCATGCCGACCCAAGCCTAAAACTGTGCCTAATTTTGACACGTGATGTTTCTAACCACGAGCACCAAGTTTAGGCAGCAACCACAGTGAATCAAGTGAGACGGAATATGCCCAAATGAATATGCCAAAATCCTTTGGTTGGTGTCTGCCTCAGACATAAAATAATATTACGTCCTAAACCTCTGATTCCTTGATGCAAGGAACTTTCGGCGGTAAAGAATTACTTATAATTTTCCGTCTAATTTTATGATATTTTATAAATTTTAGTCATTTATTTATGCAAAATTTGTATTTATTTATACGGAACTTACGCGAGATTCACGTAAATAAATGATTAAAATTTATTGAACATAATAAAATACTTAGACAGAAGATCTGTACTATGTATTAAAAAAAAAAAGAACAAGTTGAATAAAGTGAGTGTATGAGTAGAGGAAGCACTCTTACCTTTCCCTACCCATAAGTGGACCCTTTGAAACAAAACCTGTAAGTTTTGTACATGCCAAGCAATAATGGACTGGATTTGCCAAGAATTGCTTTGAGTGGCTTGCAATTATCAACGACCAAATGTACCAGGGACGTACCATCCACCTTTCATCACCTTTTGTAGGTACACATAAATCTGCCTTTTCAACCACTCAAATCTCCAACTTTTTCTTGTAAAACACCTGCAAACCAGAACGTCCTCACCAACCGATAAAATTACCAATGCATATGAAATGGTATGAAGTATGTATCCAAGTTCGAGGTTAATCTACTTCTTAGATGCTATGGTTTTGAAAAGTTCATTCTCAGGCAATCAACAGAAAGCCGACATCAGAAGAATGGATACAATGTTCTGATTATGCTTAAAGAGTGTGAATACAATCGCCAAACTCATTATGAGCAACCAAGGACAGTGAGAAATTGAAAACAGGTCGCAGAGTTGTTACAAAAACAAGAATCTCCATACACCAAATCTTCCCTTTGATCTATGTTAATCCATTGATCACTTACAAGCGACAGTAGATAATTCTTCTTTTGCTTTTATTGAAACAGAAGAGACCAAAATGATGAGGAAAGTCCTATGTGCTTGGTCTCTTCTTCGTATCCTCTCCAATCCAAACCCGAATTTTCTCACAAAAGATAGAGTTTATGGATGATTAGTTACAAAACCTAACTAACTTCTTTGGCGGCTGCAATGACAGCCTCTGCAGTAAGACCGAATTCCTTGTAGATCTTTCCTGCGGGTGCACTAGCCCCAAAACGGTCAATGCCAATAGCTTTACCTTTGCTTCCAACAATCTTTTCCCATCCAAATGTTGATCCAGCTTCAATGCTAACCCTGGCGGTGACAGCTGCTGGCAGCACACTTTCCTTGTAGGCATCTGATTGCTCATCAAAGAGCTCCCATGATACCAAAGAAACAACTCTCACTGCCTTGCCCTCCTTTCTGAGTTCTTTGGCAGCCTCTGCAGCAATGGGCAATTCGGAACCAGTACCGACCAAAATAACATCAGGCTTGTTACCTGAAGAGTTATCTGAAACAATGTAGCCACCCTTTTCAACTCCTTCAATGGAGGTTCCAGGAAGTTGGGGAAGCTTTTGCCTGGAGAGGGCAAGGATAGAGGGTCTCTTCCTGTTAAGTACAGCAACTTTATAAGCACCAGCAGTTTCATTTCCATCAGCTGGACGGAGCATCAAAATGTTAGGCATTGCACGGAAGCTTGCCAAATGCTCGATCGGCTGATGAGTAGGTCCATCCTCTCCAAGACCTATTGAATCATGGGTCATAACATAAATGACTCCAGCCTCACACAAGGCAGATATTCTTATGGCAGCTCTCATGTAATCGGTGAAAACAAAGAAAGTTGCACAATATGGAATCAAGCCAGGGCTATGAAGTGCAATGCCATTGCAGATGCTTCCCATTCCATGCTCCCTGAC
>JANJEY010000009.1:51256778-51281167 GCA_024703695.1 Erythroxylum cataractarum
AGAGACGGAACAGTTTTTTTTGTTTTGTCTACCACAACCAAACATCCTACTGTCTCCAGTTTCTGTTCCGTTCTGTTATGTTTTGTTTTGTCTTTAGCTACTGAAGACAGCAACAATACGGACAACCATACGGACAGTAATGGATTTGTCAAAGCTGGAAATATAGTTCTTACCTATATTGTCTTGCTTAGCTTGAGAGGCAAATGACTGGTTTGTTTCATTTCAATGAGAGAGACCAGATCGTAACTAGTGTCATCTCCAGTCCACAATTTACATCATTTTGTTCCGTTTACAACTCGATTCTGAATTCCTTATCCCTCTTCTAGTCACGGAATATGCTGCTGTGGCTGGTTTAAGTGATGGTGCTTTGTCGATGTAAGCATATCTTTCATTCCCATTCCAGTACAAAATTACCCGGTTTGTGCAAGCATGTGACCAGCTATCACCTGCCGATTATGAAGAAACAACAAACGGATAAAGCTGTAGCACCCAAAACATGTGATTTGCAAGTTACTATGCGAACTTCGACTGTTACCAACGTATGCTGAAACGTAATGACTACTGATTCTAAGAATATAAAAAAAGGATAAGGCTATATCACCCAAGTAAGCAATTAACCACCAAACAGAGAAACGTGGACAGAGATGGTAAGGTTGCAGCATGGCCGCAACAATTATAAGGAAGTAATAGTTGTTCATAAATAAAAAGAAACTTACCCAGAGCAAGAGATAGTTGAAAGGATCCTTCAACGACTTTGGTTGTGACCTGATTCATTAAGACAACCTGAAAAATGGAAGAATGTTTAGTAAAACAAAGAAACAGAAGGAACATACCTCATTTAAATTTGTTTTTTACTTGATATTGGTTTTTCTTATCACTTTGTACATTACTAGGATCAGCCATTCCACATAGAGTGCGAGCTCTTTAACTTGAAGTTTCCACACAGGATTTTGAATGGAAGGGCTTGAGAAGAGAAGACCAAAGATAAGTATAAGAAAAGAATAATATCGAAATATGCGAGTCCATGGATAAAAGACATTAGATCTTTGACCTTATTTCCAAAAGATCAGGTTTTCAATCAAGTCATGCATTGTGATATGTCAAGCTATTTAATGTTCTTGGATGTGCATCTAAAAGATGTCTCATATATCCAGGAAGAATTGAGAAAAGATACAAGCAAGAAGAAAGCTTTTAATTAGCTCTAGTGTCAGCGTGAGGACTAGAGTTGGTAAAAGAGATTTGTACCGAAATCAACAAACAATACTTGATTTGATCAAATTTCGAGTTAAATTCAAGACTGACTAAACAGAAAAAATTTCACGACTTCGGGCCAAAATTCAGGCAGACAGGACCCAATCTCACCTAAGCCCCGAATTTGTGAAGTAAAAGAAAATTGTTACCGCTAAACAATACTCTTTTGCAAGCTTCATTAACTTCAGTGCCATCCCACCGAGCACTCTTGTCCTGAGAGCTAAGTCATCAAAATCTTGGCGGAAGTGAAATGTTACACTATCAATGATAACAATCTTCACCTGTTAACATAAATGGAAAGCATTCAATGAATCAGACACAAATCTTTAACTCCTGTAGAGCCATTATTTGGATCAAAGCAGCACGTGAAGACAATAGGAAATCAGGGTATTAACATAGAAGAACAAGAGTTCCCTTCTTTCTCTCAAAGCAGTTAAAGAATATCCTCAATAACAGAAAATGATGCAATGAGTAGAGAACTGCCCAAGGTTCAGAAGCAAATTGCTCCTTCTTCGGGGAAGAACGAAGAACCAGGTAGACTAACTGTTAGATGAAAGAATAAATAGCAAATAATCCATCAGGGTTCAGAAGAACCTACGTCTTTGTGCTCTGATATGAAGCTGCCTAGATGATTTATCAAAGCGATTTGCTCCGTATAAGTGCAGGCACGAAAATAATAAATGTTTCTCAGAATATCCTTGGATTGCATTGTTTCTTGACCAGCTTGAAAGCCCTTATGTACGAATTCACTATATTCTGACATGTCCTCTACACATGCTTCAGCTATTTGCAGGGCACGCTCCACCATAAAACTACCTTCAGTATCTAACTCACACCATAATGAACCATGATGGTAAGCTTGGAAATTAACAAAAGGTCAGCTGAAAAAGTGAATAAGCACTAGGGATGACAAAATGGTCTAAGTCCAGCGCAAGTCAACGAAGCAAAAGCTCAAATTGACCAAGCAATTAGCTTGGAGGGACCAGCCCTGCTCAAATCGTCAGAACAAAATGCTAAAAGAATGTCGTTTTTGTCTGACCGTCTAGGCCGAGTAAAAGCAACCCGTCAATCCGACCTGACCCATTGTCATGCCTAATAGGCATTGAGAGCAAATGGAGTTACCTATGTAAACTGCCTTCCCTCCTAGGCCACCACAATGAGATGGAATTTGAACATTGACTGCAAGTTGAATCCTGCAGTTTCGAATTTACAAACTAATTCTACATCAAACACAAACTTGTGTATTTGTCTTGAGAAAAGGCACAAAATAACAACATCTCATACCCCAATTGCGTTTTACCAATGCCTGGTACTCCACCTATAAGAAGCAGTCATCGAGACCAAAAGACATGAACACAAAAAAACTCATAACGATCACAAAAATCTTCCACAAATTGCTTAAGACACTTCAAACACGGGAGATAGAAGGGAAAGGTCCACTCACCAATTTCCGTAACTTCTTTGCAACTTATACCACCACCCAAAATGTTGTCTAGATCTGCAGAAGACGTGGTAATTCTCGTTAAGAATTCATCTTCATGAAGCATATCCCAAGCATTCTTTGCACCTGCAACAGGGCGAGTTCAAAATTCAGATTTAAAATGGAATCTCCCCGTCATAAATTAAAAAAAGTGAAGTATGGTGTCATACAAGAAAATTATGGAAAAAGACAGATCAAATGCAAGAGTTTTCTAGGGATTGGAACTGTTGAAATCGAAAAAGATACACAGATCTCAGTACATGCTAGTTAAAAAACATAGTGAGTTATAAATCAGGTAGGAGAAGATAGATACCACTAACAATGGAGTGGCTTCCCTCAACCTTGTCCATCCCATTAACAGGGAATGCAACCTTCAGGATTTCGCGAGCTTCACTGTCCAACAAATTTAAGTCTATACAAATACAATCATTGATAAGGCACGGTGAGTTGAGAAATCAGCGACATAATACAAGAATAATCGACCTACCACGAGCAAGATCTGAAGAGGAGATGGAAGCAAGCGAAGAGATAGAAGTGTAGCCTGCTGATATGAGCTTTCCTCTCACTGTTGCTGATAATGGTAGCGTCGAGATATCCATTACTGTGTCTGTCCGACCTCGTTCCTTGTGGCTGTGTGTCACAATGTGCGGTTTGCTTTTTACATTTTCGCGCTCGAATCCTTTTCGGTGTATTGGGCCGTAACGCCCGGTGTGACGCCGAGTTACTCTCTCCTCTAAAATTAGAATGTTAAGAGACATTGAATTGAATTGATTAACGAATTAAATTTAATTATATTAATAAGGTTAAATTAAATTTAATTTATACTATTTATAATAAATATAGTAATATTAAAATTAAATTTAATTATACTATTTGTAATAAATTTAATAAAATTATAATTGAATTCAATTATTTCATATGACACATTTACACCTAATATATAAAAAGAACCAGACAAAAGAGTTAAATCTAATTAAAAAAATGATATGCAATTTTCTCGAATAAATAATTTCACATATAATTTAATATAAATAAATATTAAATATTAAATATTATAATATTATCCCAATTAGATTAGAATTTAAATAATGCTGGAGTCTTAAATAAATAACTTTTTTAATATGCAAACATTAAAATAAAAATATAAAAATATCTTTAAATAAAAATTGTAATTTTAAATTAAATAATTTTTTAATTTTATAAAACTATTTTTATTTTGTAAAATTAAAAACTATTATAAAATTCTCTAAAAGCAGTGGTGGAAATAGATTTATAATAAAATATTATTGAGTCTAAATTTTGCATGCTATATATAGGTAACTTCGTCTTCTTCAGTGAAGCAGAACGTCCCCGCTCAAACCCTTCAACGGTTTCCCACATTTCTTCTTCTACTTGTTTTTTTTTTGTTTTCTCCAATTTTTCTTGCTCTACTGATTACGTTCTTGCTCTCTGTTTCTTCTTCTTTGATTTCTTTCTTCTGATTCCTTGAACAGTAACAAGTTTTTCACAGAGTTTGGTTGATCAAAAACCAGTCTTTTCCACATCCCTCCTTTTATCTCCAGCTTGAAGCCTTGAACCAGTAAGTATAAACAATATTTTGTACTTCTTTTATTAATTTCTTTAACTTTTAGTTGTTCCGGTTTGTGGGTATTTGGATTTTATGAACAGAGCACAGGCTTTACAGAGCTTTGTTGGATCAAAGAACCAGTCTTTTTCCACAACCATCCCTTTTATCTCTTGCTTGAAGTCTAAACTACTAAGTACTGAAAAGGGTCGGATTAGGAAAAAGAAAAATTAGAGAAAGTTTTAAACTTTCTGGTTTGCTGGTGCGTGGAAGAAGAGGAGAAGAGGGTCGACTGCTGCTGTGATAGCGTTGAGAAATTATGGGTATTATTGAGTTTCTAATGTTAAAAACGAAATCAACATCCTTTATATTTCAATTCAGTTGGTTTATTGCGTGAATTCAATTTTCAAGAGGAGGTAGGTTTAAATCCACACCTGAATTGAATTCATACAAAAAAGATTGTACCAAACAAGTGAATCAAATTCAATTACAAGATTGAGATTGAATTATATTATGAGATTGAATTCGATTCCTTGTATTCCAAACAGGGTGTTAGATAACATGGTTAAACGTAGGGAGGGTTAATTTTAAAAGATGATATCTTTGCTTAATTTTATAATTATACTTGGAATTTTAAAAAGTAATAATAAAATAATAAAATATTTTTTTTTAATTTTAGCCTAAAATTTTGAAAGTGATAATAAAATATTTAGATTATCAAAATTTTCAATGCTAAGTAGATATAAGAGTTTCTAACTATTAATATATGTTAACCAAAATTAAACACAATAAATAAAAATTAATAAAATGTTGTTGTTAAAAATAGAATTTTTAAATCAATTTACGCGATCTTAGCCCTTTGTTATCGTTTTGTTCTTACGATAGTTTCAGCTATTTGTTTTATATTTGTTTTTCCGACGTCTCATATCACTCTTACATTGTAACTTTTTACATCAGTAAGTTCTTTATTTTCAATTCATTCTTCTGATACCTTCAGTGTGAGAACGTCGGAGCAGTGTAATCTGAAAATCGAAAAATGAGAGTGTTGAGAAAATAATTTGAAAATGAAAAAAAAAACTAACATCAAAGTGTAAGATTATCAGGGTTACGTAATTTGATTTAGGTAAGCAGAGTTAACAGAGACAATCACGTCAGCTTAGAATTGAAAAAAAAAATTGAATGTTTTATTGTCATTTTTTAAATTTTAGGATAGAATTAAAAATAATTGAAAATTTAAGCACTTTGTTGTTGTTTTTTAAAATTAAGGCTAGAATTGTAAAATTAAACAAAGTTTAAATATGTTTTTAATTAACCAAATGTAGGGATGTTAATGAATCTTGGCTCCGCAATCAGACACTAATCTAGCTTGACTTGATCCAAAACTTGACATACATAAAGAAAACGATGTCTTTTTCTATTTTTAATTTATAAAATTAAAAAAGGAGCCTGGATGGATAAGATTGATTTGGGTTTCGGACTATTCAAGCTTGATTGGGCTCATGTTCGAACTAAGTCTTAAACTGGGCTCAACTTTGGGCAGGCCCAGCCCGACCGAATCATTACCAATCTTCAATGCGTAACCCCCTTTGTTAACTTGTCCACAAAAATGATTAATTCACTCTAAAATCATACTATTTTAGCTTTTAATAAGGTTGGTAAAATTGGTCTGACTTGACTCGATTAACTGTTAAGTTTGAACCCAATTTTAAAATCCTAATTTCACTAATGATATCATTTTATTTATAAGTTTAAAATTTAAAAATTAAAATAAAATTATTTTTTAGTATCAATTCAAACTTCATAATCAAAATCAATCCAGTTTGAAATAAGTCACTATAATCATTAGTTTCTAAAATTTTTAAATAAAAATAAAATAACATTGTTTTAATTAATATTCAACGAAAATTCAAAATTTTCAAATAAAACTTCATACCAAACTCAGAATATGACCTAATATTATTAATCCTATTTTAATTTACTATTAATTTTTAATTTTAACTTAATATTGGTTGGATGCCATCTTTAGAGAATAAACATTTTTACATTTTATATGATCGAAAATTTTGAGTAAACTTTAGATGTATGCAATAATTTTTAGTATTTTAAAATAAATAACTTAATAAATTTACAAATTAAAACAAGTTAAATTACAAAAATTATATTATTATAAATTAATCTTAAAGAATATTCTTCTTAACAATACATAATTTTTATGGAAAACAAATTAGTCCGGTCCAAATTTCTTTGCACATATGTATCAAATTATATTAGGCTTGACAAACCTACTCGGGCTAGACAAGATCCAATCTGGCTTGACCTGAAGTTAACATACCAAACCCAATTTGATTAGGCTTGAGTTCATATAAGAAGACGGCATGGGTGAGAATTCGGAGACCAGAAACGTATTGCCGTTACTGGTTGATTGATGCCTGAATCAAAGAAGTAAGAGATGGATGAATGCGAGCCGTTCTTAGAGAACGAGCTTTGCTTCTTCCCTCAGCATATTCCTCTCCTAATGGCCATCTTGGACGTATATCATACTGAATCATTAAGAAAAAACACGTAAAAGTTAAAGGTATGAAAGGGTGGATGCTAGGCAATTATCAGCAGCATCTCTCAAATGAGGGGTCAGAGGGAAAAATGGAGTCGAAGGTACTTGCATTTGCATATGTGAATAACATGAAGTATTCATAATCAGAAACTACGAGAAAGTGTTAGTTCTACTTGATACTATGCAGGGTGTTGGAAGACACGAAAAAAGTGACGATTATAAGCATTGGAAACAAACCATAAGATCTTCAGGTTCATCAGGACGTGGCGGAGGATCAAATCTTCCCACGGAGAAGTGTTCGATGCCAGTCCAAGCTACCATTACACCTAGCAGAGGAAAATACAAGTGTTATATAATCGAAGGGGGTACGGAATTCTCTCCTCCCCATCTCTTCTGCAACCAAAAGCGCAAACAGGTCTTATTGAAAAGCCACACTGGAAGTGATATCCATTATGAAAGACGACCTACAGAATCAGACGAATGACCTACCATTATCAGTACAGAGACTAGGAGGTGGGCATATAAGTTGCAGGTTGTTCTTTTTCACAACCTTATCAAGCTGCGCCCTAACATACTGATTTGATGCAACACCCCCTGAGACAAGCTGCAGGAAGCAAAATAAAAATTAGGGTCATGTACCAATTGCATTGAAAGAAATTGCAGTAACAATCAATAGGAATTTGAGGGAACAGAATCTAGCAATTGTAAATCACATCACCAAACACTTTATAGAAGGCTCAATCTTCCTCGCCCATTTGATTGCCCGTTCACATCTTTCCTCCAAATGCAACACTGCAACTCGCTACAAAAGTTATTCAAAGGAGTAAAACAAATAAATGAAAAGGTGCACCTTAAACTCAAGGAATGGAGAATGAAAAGAAAAGGCAAAAATGTAACCTGAAAGGAAGCTGCAATATCAGCTCGAGAGCTTCTATCATGGTTGGTTGCAGAAGAAATGGGAATTTCAGCATTGCTGCAGAAAACCAATGCCAACTTAATATAAAGAACAAAGGAGACCATTACATGGATCAGCTCTCCATGAACAACCAAACTTTATAGATTAAGCTCCCAAGAATACTATAATATTCATGCTCACCACATACATATTTCGAGATTCAATCGCCAGCCTCACTTGGGTCTTCAGACCAGCATATGAGAAATTGCAATCTTTATGTTGTTTCATTGGAGTCTGAATCAGCAGAAAAGCATCAAACATCAGAGACTGCCTTAAAAAGCAATTAAGCAAAAGAACCAATGTGGCATAATTTTGTTCTATTGGACATAGAAATCAACATTCTTCTAATGTGATAACAAGGAGAATATAAGAAAAAGAAAAGACAAACATGTTTTTAGACGTAATACATAAGCACCAAGGAGAGACTAATTGCAGCCTTATGCTTAAATTTTAGTTAATGGGTTCTTTTGTCCTGGAAGAGAATAACTAACTGAAAGCGCAGAATTCAAAGTTTTAAGAATGGTTTACTGAAAATTTGACTGATTCTGCATCACCCTCTCGAGCAAGTTCCTCTATAGCTGGTCCACCACCCCTCCTCATATCAAGACCAAGCCATTTTGCTGTCTTATCATATGCCTCACCAATTGCATCATCTATCGTGGTCCCCAGCTGTACATATTGACCAAGTTCACGTGCAAGAATAAGAAGGTTGTGTCCTCCTGAGAAACATGAAAGCGAAACAGAGAGAGCATGTAGCTGTAAGATCAAACATGAGAATACAAAGTGAAGAACTAAACAACTTAGAACACCAAGTTTGCCTTGGAAAAAAATGGGTATGCTAATCCGTGCTACGAGAACAAATGTGCCATGTTCAGTTCAGACATATTTTAAGTACCTTAATCGTCCAAAACAATGGTCACAATTATCCAGCTAAGAAAGTTGTTGAACACCATAGCTCAATCAATTTTGAATTAGATAAGTCATTGAAATCATGTCGTTAGGAAATAATTTGAACAAAATGGAAAGACTTTACAGTCTCCATTTACTTCAAACCCATTTTTACCTTGATTCCAACATATTGTGACATCAAATTGTGCACTATCAATCATTCATCTTCACATAAAATTTTTTACTACTGAACCCTTTGTTAAACTCGAAAAAAAGAAGAGATAGATGGAAAATATCTCACATTCTTACCTGAAATAAGCATAGCCATGAAAGGAAATTGCAACTTCCGTTCAGTTAACCTGAAGTTAAGAGCATAAGCATACAATGTAGACAATTTTTCTGGATGGAACGATAAGCATAGCCCAGCATCGTAATAGAGAACAAATGTGGTTTATGTGCATTCATATCAGACTCATAGTGGCAAACAAGTTTTATATTATCTACCGCATAACAGTCTCCTATACCTCGCTACTAAAGCATGAGCCTCCATATGATGGACACCAATGATAGGTAGACTGAAACTTCCAGCAAGTTTATGCGCTTTCCTCACACCAACTACAACAAATGGAAACGAATTTGTCCTAAGAAGCCTCGTCAGACTTCATGCAATACCATTAAACCCCAAAAAAAACCTAGAAAATAAATTACCACGAAGACAAAGACTTAAACCAGGACCAATTGTAACAGCAACTGCAGTTAGATCACTCGCTATTAAATTAGCCTTATCCAGTGCTTCCTGTACAACCTGCAACATGATATGATGAAAACTGCATATTTAGGATCAATCGTCAACATCATCAACACATGACTTATGCACGAAATTTATTCATACTGTTAATTTCCTTAACTGCATTTAGAACTGGCTAAGGACAACCACATAAGTATTTCTAAGGTAATATAGAAAATCTAAGTTATAGCAATGACACCTGATCAATTACTTGCAGATGAGCTTCTTCTGCCATTTTCGGAGCAACACCCCCATACTTTGCCAGAAGATCTGCCTTCATGATTATTAGAAAACAATAACGATGAGCTATCGTGAAAGGAGTGATTTAATACTCCCTAAATAACAGATCAGCTATGACATATAACAAAATCATCTATCACAAATATAACTAAGAATGCATAGTAACAAAAGAAACATTATGAAATGTTTTTCACAAGACACACTCTATGTGTCACACAAAAGGGAAGCCGGAACACAATATGTACGTGTACCTGAGAAGCCACGACTTGGCTGAGAATTTCACCACTCCCTCTCACCTGCAATCAAGAACCGTGAGAAATAACCAATACCCGCAAAATTCAATACAAAAAGAAGTCGCCAAATCATAACAGTGAAAATGGGAAATAGAGAAAATTAACAAAAAAGATAGTGAAGAACAGAAAAATTGAACTTTCAGAGACGTACGACTGCAGCTGCAGTGTCGTCGCAACTGGTTTCGATGCCGAGAACAACCAAATCATCTTTGACAGTTTCAACGTGAGAATTCAAAGAACTGTAACTCTTGAGAGTGGAGAAGGCGGGAAATGAAGAAATAGCCCGAGAACCGAGTGGCGCCAAAAGGGGTCGGAGGTCTTGGCCATGGAACTTCAGGGTTTTGAAAGAGGTTAAATACAATGGAAGTGTCGGAGGTCTCTGAAGACAATTTAGGCGGGAAATTGTAGAAGACAGTGTCAGCAGTGAAGACCACATTCTTAGAGCCGCGGAGGAGTTCCACCGGTAGAGCACCTGTAGATGAAATGAGGGGACAAAGGTCTAAGACGACAGCGTTTAAACACCTGCACCGCACTGGACCCCACCTTTTGGTAAGTTGAAGTGGCAATATGGGGGTTGACCCGACCCATATTCATTTTAAAATACCCAAGTTCAATAAGGTTTGAATTAAAGCCCAAAATAAAAACCCAAACCCGTTTTCACTAATCGAGTTTGGTTGAGATGGGCCGTGCCAACTCTTCAGTCCCAATTTTAAACATTTTAAATATAAATATAATTAAATTTAATTCAAATTAATAATTTAAAATAGTCACGATAAATTATTATTTTAAATATAAGATAATTTAAAAGTTTAAATTTAAAATAATTATAATAAATTATTTAATTTAATTAATTTAAATTAAATTAAAAAATTTGAATCCAATTCTTAGGAGGATTTGTGTTTTATTTATTTTTATTTTTTTTATTTTTAAATTCAATAAAAATATTGTTTGTTTAAATTTTTAATTTTAAAAAATGCTTCCTATTTTTGTATTTTATATAATCTAATTTACTATCATTTACATTTATATTATTTAATTATAAATAAAATATGAATAATTTAATTTTTAATTTATTAAATAATATATTTTTATTAATAATTTTTTACTAGATATTATATAAAAAATTAAATAAATTTATTTAATTAAAAATTTTATCTTTAAATTTGATCTAAAATATAATTATTAAAAATACAATTACAATTTTCTTTTTAAGAAAAGCATAATCAAAAAATTGAAAACAAAAACTAAAATTTGAATCAGAAAACCAGAGGTAGAACCAAATGACCCTTAGCCTTTTTCTCTTCCCAAAAAAAAAAAACCAATAAAATTCTCCGGTCATTTGATATTGTTCATTCTCAAGTGTTTTTAAATTTAAACACCTGAAGACCTAAACATAACACAAGCTCGCTCACCAGTGCTTTATTAAGTAGCCTAAACATGGTCACTCAAGTAATGCGAATAAGCACCAACCCTGGAGAACCATAATCCATAAACTACGGAGGTCTTGGCAGGGAGGCTCAAGTTTGTTATCTTGACATCTTTGCGGTCACTTCTCTTACCAATTTAGCAGCAACCATCGCAGTCATGCCATCCACGGTGTCCCGCTGCGGATTGAATTCGACCACATCAGCCGCAACGATATCACCTTGAAGGTTATGAAGGATGTTTAGAACATCTCGAAAGGAGAGGCCACCGGCTTCAATGTGAGATACGCCAGGAGCAAATGCAGGATCAAGACAATCAACATCTATGGAGACATACACACCCTTTACACCTTCACCTAATTTCTGTTCATGGAAGATGCTTTAGTCAAAGCTCAAATAGCCTACTCATGCAAGAAACACAAATATATGGAGAGTTAGAGAGAGTGGAGAGACCAAATTTTCCAAATGGTGGCGATCTCTTGAGAATGTGCGCATTTCATATTGCTCTACACCAAATTTTTTGCCTTGTTCACGACCTTCTTTAGTTATTGATCTTAGACCCACCTGAAAAAATAATATGCTGGTAAACATAATCTACGGTTTTAACATTTCTCATCGCAGCCTTGGTATGAGACGCAACTCAATCTTATCAGTTCAGACGTTTGTGTCTGTGAATGAAAATATATGAAGGAAGGGACGGTACAGATGTAGTTGAAGAACACATGAATCTCCTAATATATCATACCAATATTGAAAAAAGGTTGATGATATATGCTCATGATGTAAAGATTTCTCTTTCCTAAACAAGATTGTCATTCTTAGTGACAAGTTCGAGTTTTCGCTGTTAAAAGTATGAGTAACAAACGTTTGATGAAATTGAGGAAGATATCATGGATGTAAATCCTCAAACATCTGTTTAGTTGCTAACCTTCAGGCGACGGGAAAGAACAAAGTTAAAGATATACCTGCAAAAGCCGCCGCGCATAACCGCCTTCCATTATCCGGGCAAATGAAGATGCATGAGAATACATGTTGCCTTCAAAGGAATGATAGATATCAGGATGAGCATCAAGATGAAGAATATCCACAGGGCCTCCAAGCTTCTCTGAGACAGCTCTTACCACTGGAAAAGATATTGAATGGTCACCCCCAAGAACTAATGGCCTTAGTGGATCCTGAGAAAGCAATAAAACATTGACTTCTGTTTAATATAAAGTATCCTGGGAAAACCCGAGACTTTCAAGTAAACAATAACTCCAGCTTTGCTGGAAAGACTATTGCTCATTCTGAGGAGCAACACAAGCCATTATTGGAGACTTCCAGCTCAACTAATTTGCTCCGGGAAAAGGATTAAAACCATCATATCGACAGATAAATTTCTACGATACACGGGTCAACACAAAATCCCATATAAATTTAGCCAACTTGGTTGAGAATTTAAACATCAGAAAACATCACTGATAATTGGTCCTAACCAATCCTAAGTGCGAATAGAATTTAGAAGAACTAATTGAGTTCCTGATGCATAAATTATCAGGCCAATTAAACGAAAAGGCACTAAAACAATAAAAACATAACAAGGCAGATATTGCAACCAAAGTTAAGGTACAAAGGTATAATACAAATTCTCAGGAATAGCTGGTTAAAGAGAACCTACAGTGGACACCATCCCCTAAACACAGACAAAAATTTACAAACACAGCCAAAAAAACACCTTCAGATTTTTTATTATACAGAAAACAGCAATCACCTCTTCCATCACCAGCTTGACAGAGTCACTTATAACTTTCATGAGTCTATCATCCTCTACACCACAATCTCGAATTTCTTGGACAGGAACATCACCAACATCCGTTAGCACCCGTGGATCATCTAAGATTTTCCCTATATATAAAGACACGCAAAATACGATTATGAGCAAATGCGTCATTCTGATCATGATCAGGTACACATGAAAGGCTGTTAAACACCTAATATCTCAACCAAATTCTTGGTACTATTTGATCACTCCCCCTTTCTTTTATTTCAGGCGTAATAAGAACATAAATATGCATTGATCAATACCCTCCCAAGATTTAAGGTCTCGGATGAACAGACGCTAAAGCTCTTGAGCAGAGCTTGTGAAGACTATCAAACACACTTTATGGATGTCCGTTACTGATATAAAGCAATCGAACAAGACATACACATGCTTTTAAAAAAGACAAACTTCTTTCGGTACCTTCTTCAGTGGTTGAGTTTGTGCTACCACACCATA
This sequence comes from Erythroxylum cataractarum, assembly GCA_024703695.1. Lineage (NCBI taxonomy): Eukaryota > Viridiplantae > Streptophyta > Magnoliopsida > Malpighiales > Erythroxylaceae > Erythroxylum > Erythroxylum cataractarum. Next base: position 51,270,469 of record JANJEY010000009.1, read on the forward strand.
TGGCCTCCCTAATTCTGGGAGGAGCAAAAGCTGGTCCTTGAAGAAAAGACGAGTTATGTCCCAGAGGAACCCCAAGAAGGGTCGAAGTAGCTTTAGCACCTCCTAGAGTGCGCAAAAGCTCACCCTGGGAGCCAACATTAAACAACAAATCAACACAAACTTTCTGCGATCAAGTTCCAATTTTTTAACGATTTAAAACGAAAAGCTCAAAAATTTTAAGACCCTCCGTGGTCTTTCCCACAACTAAGTCCCAAAAGCCATACCTTGAGCTTCGCTCGCTCTCGAATAAGCGTAAGAGAAGCATCTATAACCCGACTTTGGCCCTTCTCTATCAATTCAGCCGGTATGCTCGCAGCTTTCAGTTTATGCAAGTAATGAATTCCTCTCCGACCCAAGATTGACATGTCTGATACCATCACAATCCAAAACCAAAATAAGCTAAGCGCACAATAAAAACTTAACAAAATGTCGATTTTTCAGAGAAGGTAAACAGAAAACAGTACTGTAAAAGGAAACTAGAAAGTGAATAACAACCTGACGGAGAAATAGGAGTTGATTTGTGGAAGAGGCAGAGAAACGGAGAGAAGGGTAGATAAGGAATGACTCGAGCTAGAAACAGTAAAGTGATCGGACTTCAATCTAATAGAGAAGCAACCTAACCATGGACTCTTTTGTCTTGAGCTCTCTTGAGTACTTCAGCCGAAGTTAGTCTGATGGGCTGCGAGGATCTTTGTTTTATTACAATAATTTATTACAATAATTGGATAATGGCCAATTTGGGAAACTATATCCTGGCACGCGAAGGGATTTGAAAAGACATATTTGCCCTCCATCTGTGCAAAGAACGAAGGGCTATGTCCGTCAATTATTGGTGGAGAAAGAGAAAAGCACCGGTGATTTGCCGAGTCACTCACGAGGCACATTGACGAGACCTTAAAGTGGAAACTGACGTCACGCGGATCTATGTTGTAACTTTTTTATAATGTGCGCGCGACTACCTGTTGAAAATGCGCCCGCAGGCCTTATCACGCACTTTTAGGTTTTATGTATTGAAGTGGGTGCATCAACCGGAATGTTATCAATAAATATCGAAAACCGAATTTAGTTATGATATAATATTGGGACGAGGTATTAATTTTTTTAAAATTATAAAATAAAAGTTACAGTCAATTTTTATTTATTTTGAAATTTTTATAAAATTTGTTTTATAAATTACTCGGCTTTTTCATAAGTTATAAAATCATGATGTAGCTGGAGAACCTGATGTCTTTCTCAATTCATATAATTTAACAACAAATGTTTTATGGCGTTATCCTCGTGACGAAAAATAGCTCACGAGCCCCTGCAAGGTCCTATAAGGAGAGGTGAAATCAAGTCTTAAATATATCTTTCACTTTACAAGCTCATTGTTCTTTGGGTAGTAGCTATCAGGGATCTCATTTCTCCATTCAGCCCCCCATCAGACCTTAAAAAAGGAGTTGATTCAAATACTCCTAACACTTCAAGATGTCCGCGCTCTATTCTTAAATTTATTTTTATGATTCGAACTCGTGACGTTAGGTAAACTCAGGTCGTTACCTGGTAGCTCTGATATTACTAAACCCAAGATATTGGGGTATTTGAATCACCTCTCCTTTAATATCTTATGGAGGTTCAGTGGTATCAATATATTATATTATATTATTTTAATTTTACCTTAGCATTATCCCTAAAAATCATAATGATATAAATTTGAAACACTATTTTTCTTTATTTATATTAATATTACTTTTTACATATTTTAACTATTATATAAATATAAAATTAAAAATATTATTAAGTAATTAAAATATTACAATTTATATCATATAACAATGAACAAATATATCCGGTTCGGTCTGATTTTGCTGAGGCTGGGCGTCGTTGTTTGGATTCATGAGCTCAGTTAACTTTAACTAAAAAATACTTGCAAAAACAATAAAGGCACACCAGGGGTTGATCGCCGGCCCGCCCCTCCGATGCTTAAGTCAGTTCTTTTGTAGTAGTTTTTTGTGGCTATGAATAGAGAGTATTAGGGTTATAGGGTCATACCTGCGTCATGAAGAGATAATGAATTTATATGGTGAATACTTGCCAGGCTTAGCTCATCATTTTGGAAATGGGTCGATCGGCCCACATGTCATACTAAGATCGGACCTGGGCCTAACACGACTGACCTAACCATAAGCCCCCTACTCCTCTAGTCTGATCAGGGAGAAGAATCGATGGAATACATAAGATTCGTGCAGCTCGCCTGCATGACAACTCGTGATAGGTTCGACCGATCGGACATCGACGTCTAGTCAGAGCAATGGGTTTAATCATTACTTACGGCACATATCTTCTGACGGATTTTCAAAATTTGAAAGGGAGCGTCCTTTCGTGTTGCCTTTATGGTCATGCGCGTCTTTTCAACTGTTGCGCCGCTCCGGATATCTGACAACCCAAATTTGCCACGTCTCAGATTTTGCCACACGTCTAAGTTTGATTGGTGCGTCTGTTCAGTTGATCTTTGTGATAACTGCTTGGAATCGACAAATTTCCTTCATTACCGTTTCTGCGTATTTGATTCTCCAACCTCTGTTCTCTCTACTCTTCATCTCTTTGCATGCAGTCGTCAGAATTTCCTTTTCACCACCGTCCAAATTCCAAACTCCAGTCATCAAACTAGGTACGTCCTCTCTCCTTTCCTCATCCTCCTCCTCCTCTTTTTCATCGTCTCCTCGCTAATCTTCTTCGCAAATGTCTACGGGGCTTAACGAAGAAGTAGATACGACCCAGAAAGAGCTCCACCGGGAACTGGCAGCCAAAAATGTTTTACAAATTGTCGGGCCGCTTGAGAGAGCGGCGGAAGCAATGGAGGTGTCAGAGGCAGGGGAAATGAAGCGTCGGACACAGAGGAAAATGAAAAAATCGCGGTGAGTAATCGAAAAGATGGGCAAGTAGTGTAAAAGCCACCGAGCGACCAATCGACGATGACCGAAAAGGAATTGAATAGATCGATCATAAAAAATAATATCCCTTCGTCTTGGAGACCCAGGTTGGCCTGCAATAACGAGCGAATTTATAGCAATATGGGAGGCTATTTTGCTGTTTCAGACAACTTTTTCTCGATCGGTAGTATGAGTGTAGCGCCCCCTTACCATAGAGTATCCACCGGAACGCCCGTAGGTCATTCCGGCACATATCCTACGATAAGAGACCACTACTAACAACTACCACTAACTCCTCATGGCATCATAATCATAAAGCAGTACGAAGAAATTGGCCACTTTTTAAAACTAAACTGGATTCCGTTTCATTCATTCAAAATTTAGAAATTTACAACTGTCAGTATTTTCCGTCTATACATGTGCCAAAACACTGCACACTAAGTACCATACAGTAATGTACAACGAACAGATCTAACTATAAGTCTCCAAAAGAAAGCCCAGCTGACCGACCTTTGAGCCATCGCCTCTCTCGCCAATCCACAGTACACGGCTCTACAGTCCTGAGGGAGCTATCTGTCTACACTTAAGCCTGAAAAATAGATTGCAATTTTGGATGAGTTTGCGAACTCAATGAGAAACCATCATCGATGGTTCTCCCAATTCATGCATCACATAAGCATGATACAGTATGCATCCAGTAATCATACAAATCATAATGCTAATACAACCACAGTAATAGGCATACAGCACAATCACGGCAAACAGAACACAGTTACAATCATAGAACAGTATACACACAGTCAGGTGCCATGTCAATTATTCAGTCCAGTATGCAATGCACATGTGACTCTTTTCTAGTTCATTACAGTATTGTGACCGAGCGCATAACAGTAGTCAGTGTAGACGCGTCTGGGGAGAGTTATCTCCCTTCGAGCTCGAGGCTCGTTTCAGTATGTCGAGCTCTAGGCTCGGTTCAGTATCAGTGGCGTCTCGGTTCACAATTTTCCTTTTAGCAGTTTAATGCATTTGTGCATGAATGCACATGTTCGATTGAACAGTTACATAACAGTCTAGCATTCCCAAAGAGCAGTAATTTACAGTCCATAAACAGATAATTCACAGTCTATAATTCCTTACAGTCACAGTATCCCCGTAGGGCAACCAAGTCACAGTAAACACAGAGCACACTAATCCCCGTAGGGCAATCAAGTCACAGTAAACATATAGATTGAGATAACCACCTAGGTTACTCACCTATTACTTCCGAGCTAATGCCGGGAAGTTTTCACCCCGTCGGTCGAACGACACTCCACTTGGGCCACTATAAGAACCAGAGAAAGAACGAGTCACTAAATATGCAATTTGTGCACATGTAGGTAAAATATGCATGTTCATGAATTTCCGTCCCTAATCCCATTTTTTTCCATCATAAAAATTCGTCTAAAAAAAATAGAAACCTATTGGCGCTGACGGTGCGCAATTCGGACCTCTATAGGTCCCCAACTAAAAAACAGTGATTAAGCAGACCTTTACCCGGACCCACGTCAATTTCTCGTCCAAAAATCCCGAATCTCTCAGAAAATGAAATTCAATATTCTATGAATCCGATGCCTCAATAGTCAGGTCAATCGGACGTCGGACGGAAAAGTTATTCAATCTATCATATCTCTTTCTACACATTTCGGAAAAATGCAAACTATACCTTGTTGGAAAGATAATGAAACCCGCTACAAGTTTCATTTAGCTCCGAACAAGCAATTTCATCCCGAACGGTGTCAAAAATCCCATGGAAGTTACTGCCCACACACTCACCTCTTAAAACAAAACAGTAATTGGAAATTCACTAACTTCCATTCTATGTAGTCAGAAATTATAAAATAAATATGCTCATCAAGCTCACAATGTTATCTACAACTTTCATGAACAAACAAAATTTCAATTCTCTTGTTAACTAGGTCAAATAATTCACTCAATGTTGCTGACCCTGAAATCACTCAATCTGAGTAGTAAATTTCTATCAAGCATAACTCCCTGTACACAGGTCCAAAAAAATCACTACTTTATATCCCTGAAAAGATAAGATCTCAATTTTCAAGTTTCATGAAGAACCCAAATTCCAATTCAACCTCTAACAATTTCAAATCTGTTATGTAAGTTTCTGTCATAATCAGCAGTTAACATCCTAAGACAGGTTCAGATTTTGAAAATCCATAACTCCCACATATGATCTCCAAATATTACATGCCATAAACCATTTTCAAGATCAATGTGTCATCTATAACTCTTCAGTAGATCCCTAGAACTAATTCAAGTCATAAAAATTACTAAAATTCCTCCAAATTAGAATGTACAGCAAATCCGCCAATCCAGCTAGGTTTCATTCAATGCGTGAAAACAGTCAATAGTCATCAGTCCATAACTCCTACTATACATATCGAAAAAATTGCAAAATCAGTGGCATCATAAAGATAACTTAATAGGCTTCAACTCTCATGAAGACCATTTTCACTAATTCCTTCTCAATTAATTTAGAAAAATCATCAAAACAATCAGGTTATTAATCCGGATACTGTTCACCTAAGTCAAAACAGTAACTTTCCAAGCCAAATTTCAACCTCTTAGAGTTACAATTTGACAACACCTATTTCACACAAAAATGTAGCCAACAAACCAAAGTTTCATTGGGAACAAACCTCAACTCATTTGCAAAAACACACAATAAGTTATGCTCAAAAAAGTACAGTAGGTCAAAAACAAATTTTCCAGCTTTACTTCTCCATTCACTTCCTATCATGCTAAGTCCAATTCTACTTCACTAAGCATACCAAATGAACAAGAAATCAGTCCGTAGGTCATGCATACATGTCAAAATAAAACAATCAAATAAAATCATCCAAGACTCAGAAGTTGCCAAGTTGTCATCTGAAACTAGTATCTACAATAAGGAGAAAGGGTACAATCCAGTTTGATATCTGAAATTTTCACATGACAGGTGAATATCACAATCCCATATCAGAAAAGAAAAAAGAGTTAATTATTTTCGAGTCTGTGATTCTCTTAACTGCGAATTAAAGTTGTTGTTGAGTAGGTCTAAACTGGTGACATTACACCATAAATGGAAAACTTTTAGTGCTTGTTTCCATTAGCCATTGAAATCAAAACAAGAATCTAACTTTTTAGCAATTCTTCATGCTCCTGTTTAAGAAAATCCAGCAACAACTTGCCAAATGCCCACCTGCATCAGCAGGAGTAATAGAGGATCCAGATATCAAACTGCAAATGGTGCATCTTAACTATGAGACTCAGACCCTAAGCAGCAACCCCACAAACATGTAATGCTGGTAGAAATGCTAACCATGTTGCAAATTAAGCACAAACTAGAATTAGAGGTAAAAGTTAATGACATTCGACCATGGGGCAAACTTGCAGAACTAGAACTCGGGATGATACGTGTTAAGAAGGAAGGTAGAAGGGTTGGGATAGCTCTGCTGGTAGAGGAGAGCACTGAAAATCCTTTTTGATCCCTTAATTCCGTATTCTAAGTTGATTTGAATTTCTAAAAAGTAATTCAAACACCTAAAAATATAAAGTAAGGAAAGAACAATTCTAGACATCCATCAAAGCAAATCCTGCTTCAGGTTGCAGTTCGTTCTGCTAAGAATGAAATGTTATCAACATGCATTCAATACAGTAGCTCATGAACAAAATGGAATTAATACAAATGCAGTTAAAAACTAGATCAAGTTCAGATGAGCAAGCCAGGAGGAATCAAACAAAAGTGAGTACAATACAACCCCAAATTACTTACTTCAATCTGTCCTTTCTTAGCAACCTTAGACCAATCCTTGGCAGCTACACCGGTTTTCCATTCAAAATCAATCGAGACTGTCACTTCTGGCTTGTGCAATTTGGCATCGAAGCAGGCTGTATAGTCACCACCCTCAGCTGCAGTGAATGCAAAATTACCAGAATCCACGTCTTGCCCAACATGGTAAACGTTCCCAAAAGGGGAATTCACCTACATCAATGTCACCAACAAATCCACACACTAAGATCAGACACTAACTCACAAAATCCAAGAACATTTCATGATCAAATACAAGAAACAAGACAGGTTTAGATCAATTCTCTTCATGCCCGTTAACTATCCATACATATGAATAACAACCCACATGTGCAAATGCAAGATAGTTACATTACTGTTAAACAGGAATTGAAGCGGACGCGTAGAAACCGAAAAGCACAAAATCACAAACTAAGAGAACGTGGAAAAATTTGCAATGACCTTGACAGAGAGCTTATGGCTATCAGGGATAGGACTACCCTCATTGGGATTCACAACACTGTATTTGCCCACAGACATTGCATTATTCTTTATATCCTCTGATATGCATCTCGTGTGCCCTGATTTCAGATCAAGTCTCATCGACTCTGCAACTGTGAAAATCAAGCCTAAGAGGGTTGTTGCAACCAAAAGATTGGAACTTTTCATTCTTATTTTTCCAGAAACAAAAGTTTGATCCTTCCTTTTGATAAGATTTTCTTTCTGACGATTGGAATTCGGAATTTTTGTCTCAGATCTGTCTCCAACTTTGTTCTCTGTTTTAATGTCTCTGTGTCAGGCTCGAAAACAGAAGTGTTACGTAACGCTTTAAGTGCAGCAACGCTCTTCTTATGTTTATTCTTTTTCCCCACTACTTACATTTGCTACATGAGATACATTGCGTCTAGTTCAATGGACCAAATCAAATTCGATCGGAATTAAATTGAATTCGATCGGACTTAAATTTTATAATCTTTTTTGGAATTAAAAATCAAATCAAATAATTTAAATTTATACTAAGGTTTGAATATTTTCAAATTAAAGTTTGAATATTGAAACTTTGGGTTCGACTTATTGCCACTTTTAATTGCCACAACTTGTTAGTGAGAATAATGTGATGAAGATGTATTAACTAATGGTTGAGCTTGAAAATTGGAGTTGATGGGTTCCTCCTTGAAAGTAAATTTCATTTGGATGAAAGGGGACATATTACCTTACTTTGCAATCAGTTAATTACATTAGTTGTTAGTTAATAGCTGATAGTTGATTATATCAGCTGATTTGATTAGTAAATTGCATTAGCTGTTTGTTAGAAATGTTTGATAATATTAACTGTTTATGTGTAAAATGAAATGTGAAGATATGATTTTAAAAAAATTATAAAGAAAACTAACTTACCTTGTCCTTGCAAATTTTATTTTTAACCCTTCCCGTTAATCTAAGTATGTTCAATCATGTCCAAAATGTCGCATATTAGGACTGAATGCATTAAAATAAAAGTTATTAATTGATGTATTAATTTACATATAATTATTTTTAATATAAGTATAATAATTTTTAAATATGTAATGGTAATTAATTTTTATTAATTAATAAATATATGTTTTTTATTTTATTAATAATTAATAAGATAATAAAATAAATATATTAAATTTTTATTAATAATTATAATCAATACGATAATAACATAAAATTTTATTCAGTTTTTATTTATTATATAATAATATTAATATATAAGATGATCAATTACTAGTATTTTATTTATAATAAATATTTTATAATTAATTGTTAATTAATTTTTATTAATAAATGAAATTTATATTTATACAATTTATCATACTTAGATGTCAATATATGTTTAAGTATATTAATTTACATATAACATTAGTAAAAAGAAGTTATAGAAAAGCCTTTTTTTTTTCTTTCCCTGTAATTTGCTCTCGTTTTTTTTGAAAAGTAAAGTGGTAGTACTTTCATTCACTTAAAGTTGATCAACAATAAAAGGAGGGGGAACAGACTCCCAATCTCCATAGCCCGACAAGGAATGAGAGTGCGTTGCCAAAAGATGGGCGACCCCATTTGCAGACCTATAAATAAAACGGCATTCAACATTGCCTATTTCAGAAATTAAAGACTTACAATCAAAAATAATGAGACCCAATTGTGAGTCATCGAAATATGAAACCGAGTTGACAGCATTCACTAGAAGCTTCGAATCCGACTCAATAATAAAAGAGTGTCAGCGTTTCGAAACTGCCCAAGTAAGAGCTTCCCTGAAAGCAAGAGCTTCTGCTAATAAAGAATCCATACATCCATTACCGCTCCAAGTTCTTGCCGCAATGAAAGAGCCCAAAGAGTCCCTGCATACCATCCCACCCCCTATCATGCCAGTACGCCTAATAACAGAAGCGTCCGAGTTAATTTTCAGCTTACCAACTGATGGACGAGACCAAGTTCGGGCTGCCGATTCGCCATGGGTACTGAAAACACTCGACTTAGCTTTAGCATCTAGCCACTCATGAAGCACTCTGCTAGCCATCAAGACAACACCCATAGGCGGCGTATGGTGATAATGCCACACCCTTTGATTTCTTGCTGACCACAGCGACCACAATAACATCAGCATTGCTTCGGCCCTATCCTTGAAAGCTGATAGGAACACCCCAGTTAACCATTCCTTCCAAGTAGCAGCTCCTGGATTTAACCAGCCCAAATCAGACGCCAACCAGAAAAAGGTATAACTCGCTTTTGATGGTTAAATATTTAGCTTTTAGGAGCGTTTTCATTTTTTACTGTTTGAAAACAAACAATCATTGATTTAGTTGCTCTCTAAAAAGCTTTTATAACTGTTTGAAAAGTCAAACAACTAAGCGTATCAATCAGGTAAAAAAATAACTGATTGGTAGCTAATCAAACAAAACCATTCACCTGTTCTCAAAATTGTTGTTCCTCTATTTCCTTTATATCCAACCTATTTATTAACTAGGAGAGAGAAAAATAAATGAGTTGAATGTAAAAGGAACAGGAGAGAGCAACAATTTTGAGGACAGGTGATTACATTTCGGATGAAAGTCAGTTGGATGTTATTTAAATTAATTTTTTTTTTTTTTTCACAATGAGAAAATCTTGTAATCACTATTTTTTAATGTTTATTTAAAAGTTTTAAAATTATTAATAATTTTTAAAAATACAAATTAAATAAAAACCTATTTATAATTTAAATTTAAAACCTCAAATATTCTCTTTCACTATTTAGAGACTACTATTTAAAATATAAATTATTGAAGTAAATCAATGTAGATTGTTAAATTTATCTTAATAATTAATTTCAATGTTAAAAACAATATTTATTGAAAAAATTACCAATTTCTTTTATAAAAAGAATGATCTCAACCATTATTTATTAAATGCGTATTGAATAAATCTATATTTTAAATAAATTATTTAACTAATTACATGAAAATTTTAATAAAATCGGTTCACATAATGTGAATTCAACCTTTTAATATTTATAGGAATTTAAATAGCTTAAAATGAGATTAAGTCTTAATAGTAAATATATATTAGAGTATCATCTTCACTTTGAATCAAATGGTTGATTTTGATTCAACTCGAAATTAATTAATCAATTTTGGTTTGATTAAATTTATATTTAAGTTTAAGTTATATTTCAAATCAATATTACGAAAACTATATCAGACTTAGTATTGGATTGAATTATAGTACGGTATTGTACTAGTACTAGTTAACATCGGGTATCATTTTGAGTAATTTTTTAAATTTATAAAATAGTCCTGAATTTTTAAAATATTACAAAATAATTCATTGTCATGTTGTACAGTTGTATTGTGTATTTTAAATCTTGTCTTAAAAAATCATAACAATAAATAATAATCACAATTTTAATTTAATTTATAAAATTAAT
>JANJEY010000009.1:51285165-51307118 GCA_024703695.1 Erythroxylum cataractarum
AATCCATATGTACACTGACTATGAAATGGTGCGTCTACAATTAGTGGTACACCATATTATTTCTATTTTTTATAACAATTTCAACACTTTTGGGCAGTGATGTACGATTTTTAGCACAATCTGACACTTCGTTCAGCCTTTTAAATTACACTAACATTATTTTTAAATTATTATATTATAAATATTACATAGTATTATTTTAAAGTCTCAACATTATTTTAAAATTATAAATACTAAATACTATACTATATAATATCTCAACAGTCAACACAAGAAATTGACTTAATGTGATATAAATGAATAAATAAAATTTGAATTAAAATTATATTTAAAATTTTAATTAATAAATTAAATAAAATATAAAGATATCATTATTATTATCCAGAATTTAAATTAAGTTCAAATTAATTTTGTACCATATCAAACTCAAGATTTAACATGTCTTTTGTTAAAAAACCTTAAATTTAATTAAAAGGTATAGAATATATTTTAATTTTTTAAAAGTCTAAATTAATTTTTATTATTCATATTATATTTCTTTTATCAATTTAACTTATGTCACCAAAAAGTTGAATTTTTAAAATATTAACAAAAATATATAATTTTCGTTTTAATATTTTATAAATAATTTAAAAAAACTTTATTTTTATTGAATTTTTTAATAAAATGTTAAAATACAAATCGAAACTTTCCAGACTCACTTTTCCGAACATATTCTAGAAGAAGCTCGTTGGAACTTGGAAGTCTTCTTCATTTTTGTCATAATGCCACCTCCAAACTTGTCTCCAAGGTTCTGTGCTTCCGTAACACTGAATCCATCCCATTTCTACGTTGTTCCTTCCACAGCCAAACCCTTAACTTCCACGATGTCCTTCTCTTCCTCTTCTTCACCGTCAATAACCAACCCCAAAGGTGACCGCAACCCGAACCCCGACTCCGAGAAACTGAACCAAGTCCTGACGTATCACAATCAGACTAAACACTCGTTCACCAACTACGCCAGAGGCCCTTACGGCCTCGACTGGGCAAACCAACCCAACCCATTTCGCCGTTACGTCTCTGCCCCACTCCTCCCTCTTGTACACCTCCCCACAGACAGCGATAACCCATCCGCGCCTAGTTTTGGTCCTTTGTACCATTCTCTTTTCAAGTCTCTTCCTCCTCCACAGCCCATCTCCAAGTCCACGATTTCTCAGTTGTTCTATGACTCTCTCGCTCTCTCAGCTTGGAAAACTACCGGGTTCTCCACTTGGTCTCTTCGGGCCAACCCGAGTAGCGGCAATCTACACCCGACTGAGGCTTACCTTATTGCTCCACCAATCGGGTCACTATCTGATTCTGCTTTTGTGGCGCATTATGCACCGAAAGAGCATTCGTTAGAGCTTAGAGCCAGTGTCTCGCCTGAGTTTTTTCCCAAGTTTTTCCCAGATAGTTCGTTTTTGGTAGGAATTTCATCCATTTTCTGGCGCGAGGCGTGGAAATATGGAGAACGAGCGTTTCGGTACTGCAATCACGATGTGGGTCATGCGATTGCTGCGATCACAATCGCCGCAGCAGGACTTGGATGGGACGTGAAGTTGCTTGACGGGTTAGGGTTTGAAGAGTTGGAGAGGCTCATGGGGGTTTATAATTATCAGGGCTTTCGAATCCCATCTAGGCCAGTTAAGGGAAAGATGCCGGAGATTGAATTTGAGCATCCAGATTGCGTGCTTCTTGTTTTTCCTAATGGAGTTAATGACTTTGATGTGAATTATGAGGAATTGAGTTCTGCAATAATGGAGTTTGAGAATTTGACCTGGAAAGGAAAACCGAATATACTTAGCAAACAGCACATCTGTTGGGATATAATTTACAGAACTGCAGAGGCTGTGAAGAAGCCATTAACACCAGCTCTTAGACTTATTGTTGACCCATTTCAGGGTAGTGGAATTTGTAGTGAGAGGTCATACAAGGGATTATCAGTCAGACATGTTGTGAGGAAGAGAAGGAGTGCTGTGGACATGGATGGAGTTACAAAAATGGAGAGGGAGACATTTTATCAGATTCTGTTGCATTGTCTGCCCTCTGGTTCTGGAAGTGGAGTGAAGCAAAAGAGGCAATTAGCTATGCCATTTCGGGCCCTTTCTTGGGATGCACAAGTGCATGCTGTGTTGTTTGTGCATAGAGTTAATGGACTGCCTAATGGTTTGTATTTCTTGGTGAGGAATGAAGATCATTTGGATCAGCTTAAGAAGGCCACCAGGGCTGAGTTTAAGTGGGCGAAACCAGAAGGGTGTCCTGTTGATCTACCGCTCTATGAACTCGCTAGAGGTGACTGCCAACAGATTGCGAAACGGCTCTCGTGCAACCAGGTGCATCAATGGCTTCTTAGTTATAATCTTTGCAGACATTAATACGTTATTCATAGACTTGATCTGAGATTGTCTGAGAAATGATCAGTTTGTAGTCATATTTCACAAACTCTAAAATGTAACTAAACAATGGAAGTGACACTTAGAAACAACAGTGGATGTGCTTATGTCCTCCATTGAAGCCAAGAATTGGTATCTTACTGAAATTTGAAGTAGGGTATAGATAATTTGGTTCTTAAATTGATGATATGGAATCATTGTAGCTGGGGTCAACTGAGCATCTTTTTCCGCATTGACAGGGAAATATTGCTTAACAGTTTCAAGCATTTGAGTCTCTTAAACTTGAAGTAATTTTCTTTTTGAGTTTTAACCCTTCATTTCTGCAAATATATAATTGTTTCCCCAGATAGGAAGTAATTCTGGATTTTCTAATTGGTATGCTTCATCAATTAGTACAAGTGTAGCTTGAGCCTGTGTTTATTGATTAAGCAGAAGATTCGACAAGAATTGTGGCTTAAGAAAATCACAAAATTCTATACTTAAATGCAGGATATTGCAAGCGATGGCTGCTTCAGCCTTGGTATGGTGTCACATCTTGAGCCTGCCTTGCGTCAGAAGGGTGTATGGATGTACCCCCGATTGTTTTGGGAGACTGGTGTTCTTGGCCAAGTGTTGTATCTTGAACCGCACGCAATTGGCATTTCCGCCACCGGAATCGGTTGTTTCTTCGATGATCCTGGTATACTTCTTATTCTTCATGTTGGTCACGTATAGCATTCTACATATACAAGGCTTAAAGTGATTGAGGATGCTAACTCATTACTTACAAAATTTATTAACAGAACTTTCCAACCTACACTCTACACACACATATCAGAAACCTTGTCATATCTAAGTTAAAAAAGCTTGTTATCACTTATACATCACTTTCCTGAGCATACTGAACTACCCCGTTGCTACTTAATTCCAAATTACAAAGTGTCTTTGATTATAAGGCCATCTCTTTGCTTATTTCAATGCTTTATTGACACGTTAAAATTGTTTTTGTCCTTTTTGGGAAACAGTGCATGAACTTCTTGGACTCAAGGGATCAAACTTTCAGAGTCTGTACCATTTTACTGTTGGAGGACCGGTCTTGGACAAGCGAATAATGAGCTTACCAGCTTATCCTGGCCCCGATGTTGATGCATAATTTCAGTGTTCTAGGCCTGCTGCTATAGCTATACCTTTGTCAAATATAATATTATACAAAATCTTTGTATAGGTGTCTCCTGCCTTAAATTATTCATCTTATTGGAAGATGAGGAGCTTAAGCTCATTGTAATAAAAAATACTTAGATAACTATGCATTTGTCCTTAATGCGAAAGTACCTGTAAATTTATTCAATAATTAATTAGTTAATTTTTATGAATTGATTAATTTAAAATAAATACTAATTTTAAAATCTTCATCTTATGAGTTCAACTATTAAATCTTTTAATACAAGAAACTTAATAACCCATAAAATAATTAACTAAATACAAATAATATTATTTTTGATTTAATAATTTAAAGATTAATATCAACTAAAATAATCAAATTAATAATCACTAAAGCAATTAACGAAATATAATTAATATTGATCTTTAATTTGGTATCCCACTGCACCAAATTCAGAAACTTTAACTATCAATTGGCAGGGGCCGCGCGAACGCAGGCCCCCTCTATCACAAATTATGACGTAGGCTCTTCCACTTGGGAAGACCTTAGACCAGCACCCCTCCGAAGTGCAATGGAGGTCACTGCTCTAGGCCATGGACCTTCAAGATCGTCCATTGACCCCGTCCAGGTAAGTATGTTTGAATGTTGGAATGGGCCTCTCTCTTATACTAGCTCTTCGCTCGTCTGTTTCCACATCTGTACGGTATGGGACGGGTTCTAACTTCTAACCTATCTGTCCATCTTAGCAAATGACAAGAATCTATTCATCATTTTGTCTGTTCAATTGCTGACAACTGTTTATTGTGAATAATTTATTATTAAAAGTTTTAGTTTACCGAATATTCTACTTTTAAGATATAATTCATATAAAAAATTTAACTGTAAGGATTAATAAGACAATTAAAATTCTTAATACTTTATCAATATTTTTTAACTTATGTCAAGTTGCCTCTTCTTCTTTAGGGTGATTGTTTGAAGGTAACGATGATAAAAAAGTATAGATATGAAATGAAAATTTATATTTAATATTAATAGAGGTAACATTTTCATTCCTTTATTTTTAACAATATTTCATTATCAGATGAATGAGATTCATTGAACTAAATATCCTCTTAGTATAATACAGTTATTTTAGTTACAATTGTAATTTTTATTTAAAAAAAAAAGAAAAAAAAAAGGATGAACAATTTGAAAAGAAGTGAGAAAGAAAGAGCTAAAATGAAAAGGTGCAAAACAAAATACGGGCAAGGAATGAGTATAACGAGAAACAAACAGGCCAGCAACAACACAGGACTGTTCCCAAGTTAGGGCTTGCTTTTGTCGGGACTAAACTAGATCTTCACCAAACTCTGGTATTCATTGCCTTTCTTCAGTGTATTCCATCTTCATCGATTTCGTGCTTCTTCGACTTGGTAAGGTCTTTTTGAATTAATGTTAAATCACCCTATTTTTTCCGAATTTTTAAGCTGAACTAATCTATTGATTTGTCTGAAAATGGTAATCCAGAGGGTTGACGTTTTGTAATACTCTGCTTTCTTAGATCTCATCACACAAAAACTGGAAGATGAAACAATGCAGTTTGAAGTGGGCTCTGCTTTGTTCATTTTACCCTTTTCTTGGAGCTTTTCGTAAATGAGAACTTTTTTTTTTTCTCTTCATTAGTTTGATTTGCCCACTAGCTTTTAGAATGTGAATTTATTTGCCATGTTGCTTAGTGTTTGGCATTCTAATCTTTCTGGGTTTGTGTCCTGTGTGGGGGAAGTTCCATAGGTCATATTTGAGAAATGTGACTGACTGACTGACTGTGTCTGTGTTAGTTAAGAGACTATACCAACGTGGATTTGAATAGAAAGTTAGCGTGTGTAACCCTGATTCTTAGTGTTTCTTGTTTTTGGTGAAGGGATTATTATGTTTGCTGGATATTTTCTGGGACCGTTCGGTGATCTTCACAGGTAAGCAGTCAGAGCTGAAGCTTTCTTCTCATTGTTTTAACACGATTAGTTTGATCTTGAGTTTGTGACATGCGTGTTTAATCGTTGAGTTACTTGGTCAACCTAGATTTATTGATTTGCACATTGATTAACTTGGAAAAAGGTTTTCATCTTTGTCAGTCTAAATTATTGATTTGCACATTGGTTGACTTGGAAGAAAGTTATTGTGTTTTGCTGAAATGTTGAGGAAATGAGTTGTATAAGGTAGGAGTCTTAGGGATGCTTGGTTACTAGTCTGTAATCATGTATTATAGAATGTTATTATCTATTTGGCATGACTGATGCATTGCAGGAAACTGCATGAGTTTTGCATGATCATCTTGCTGGTACCCCATGCGATAGTTAACGTTTGTTTGGGAGCTTGCAGATTGTGTCAATTAAGCTTTTCTGCTGAAGATTTTCTCGCTGCCTATCCCGGCCACTGGTAGTAGCTATGCTACCCACTGGGCTCAAAGATAATCAACTCTCACGGAGCAACAGCCAAAAGGTCCACCCTCAACCAATGGAAGATTTGATGAATCAAAATCCGGAAGCTGTGGAAGCCCTGATAGCCAAGATATTTACTAATATATCTTCCCTGAAATCTGCTTACATTCAGCTTCAAACTGGTCACAATCCCTATGATCCTGAAAGAATCCAGGCTGCTGACAGACTAGTGATTTCTGAGTTGAAGAACTTATCTGATCTCAAGCACCTTTACCGAGAAAACTATCCCAAACCTACATGTGCGTCTCCGCAGGACTCTCGTTTAGCTGCAGAGATCCAGGAGCAGCAGAGCTTGCTAAAAACTTATGAGGTGATGGTTAAGAAATTTCAGTCTGAAATTCAGAATAAAGATTCTGAAATTCTCCAGTTGCAACAACAGATTGAGGATGCAAACCAGAAGCGGACCAAATTGGAGAAGAATCTTAAGCTTAGAGGCTTGTCAACCAAGGATTCGGAAGCTTCTGGAGAAGAGAATGGGTTCATTCCTGTAGATTTAACCCCCGAGTTATTCATCTCTGCAGTAGAAGCTGCTTTCAAAGCCATTCATGATTTCTCTAAACCATTGATCAATATGATGAAAGCAGCTGGATGGGACCTTGATGCTGCTGCTGATTCGATCGAGCCCAATGTTGTATATACAAAGAGAGCTCACAAGAAGTATGCTTTCGAGTCTCATATATGTCAAAGAATGTTCAGTGGCTTTCAGCAAGACAGCTTTGGTATTGAATCAGACAATACGACCATATCCAGAGAGGGTTTCTTCCACCAATTTCTTGTCCTAAGAGAGATGGATCCACTGGATATGATAGGTCAGAACTCAGATTCCACTTTCGGGAAATTTTGCGGCAGCAAGTATTTGGTTGTTGTCCACCCAAAGATGGAAGCCTCTTTCTTTGGGAATCTTGATCAGCGAAACTACATAACCGGGGGTGGGCACCCAAGGACCCCTTTTTACCAGGCTTTCTTAAAATTGGCAAAGTCGATTTGGCTTCTGCACTTGCTGGCTTATTCATTTGATCCCAATGTCAAGATCTTTCAGGTCAAGAGAGGTGATGAATTCGCAGAGGTTTACATGGAAAGTATTGTAAAAAACTTGATCTTGGACGGGAGTGATGAGAAACCAAAGGTTGGGCTAATGGTAATGCCTGGTTTTTGGATAGGCGGCACGGTAATTCAGAGCCGCGTTTACCTGTCAGGGGTTAAGGTTACTGAGTGATTCCACAATCTTTATTCTGTTGTTTATCAGACGTGTTCAGTACAGTTGCCTTTCCCTATAGTATGTTGTGATGTTAATTCTGGTAATATGGGATACGAATGGGTATTCGTATCACGTTTAAGTAGATGTCTGTTTTAGAGATCAGTGAAACGTGCAGTCAGAACACTAGCAAAGCATTTGCCCTGTTTCGTCGATAAGCTTCGAGCTGTCGATGTAGTAGTGTCTCCAACCAACAGCCTAAGGACTAAGGAGCTAGCCTTACAACTTCTGAGAGTGTAAACTTCTTGATGTAGTGGAATGAAATCGTTATGTTTAAACGTGATAGAAGATGAATCACATGGTTGAAATTCTGAGACCAGTTGGTCATGTATGTAACTTGGCTTAAACGGTGGCATGGACTTGAGCCCTCTATTATTTAATTAAAAAATTAGAAGATATAATATTAAAATAAAAAAAATCCGAAAAATTTAACACTATAAATTTTGTTCTTATACATACATTTTAGGCAAGGAACCCACTAAATGCCATCGATCACACAAGCCTTAAAAAATGTACGCTCTAAATCGAACTTGGCAAAAATAGTGGGACTTGGTCTAACCCGATTTGAAGTTTTTTTTTTTTTTGGTACATTATATCAAATTGGCAAGAGGATAGAAGGCTAAAACATTCGGGGGAGAATCTAAGCAATGTAGCGCTTCCATGGAGTCAGACTCCACCACAAGCCCATCACACAGAAAGTCACTTGCAAAGACGAGACCAAAGCGAAGAACCATGAGTTCCACTCTCATGATGGTGGTAATCCTAACACAGCAGGAAAAACCTGCTACTCGGTTATCGTGGTTATCCCGAATTAAGCCACCAATACTCGCCTTTTTAGAACTACCAATGACACTTCCATCCACATTGAGCTTTAACCACTTATCAGGCGGAAGAACCCAAGCAACCAGGGTCGGGGCTTGGGAGTGAGGCAGCCCAAGATATTGGACATCAAAAGTAATGATCGAGTCCCTAAGCAACAAATTGACCTGTTTGAGTTGCTCAAAACATGAGGTTTGCTCACTTTTAATCACACATTTATTCCAAGAGTGCCCGATTTGAAGTTAACATTGTAGAATTTATTTGATTAAATTTGAGTTTAAAAAAAGATTTTGGGTTTGGGTACACCTAAATTGATTTAGTCTTAAACCCTTTTTTTATTATTCATATTTGCATTTTTTAATCGATCTAAAATTATTAATTAAAAAAATTCAAACAATTCGACTGATTCAATCATTAAAATCTTGAACTATTTAATTTTTTGATTTTATTTATTTTAATAATTATTGTTGTTAAAAACTGATCAGTTTAATAATTAGTTGATCATTTTTGTTAATTAAAAAGTTCTTATAAACTAAACTAAATTAATTATTTTTAATTAAATTATAAATACTTCGATGAAAAAGGAAAAAAAATTGGTTGTATTTTAAATTATTTAATTTTTAGCTAATTTTATGATAATTTAATAGAATTAATGATATAAATAAAATGAGGAGGATACGGCTTAGCATCATTCCGTTGTAGTCTAGTTGGTCAGGATATTCGGCTCTCACCCGAAAGACCCGGGTTCAAGTCCCGGCAACGGAAACCGCATTTTTATTTCATATTGCGATCTGTTCATTAAGTTTTTTTTTTTTTTTTTTTTTTTTTCTGAAACCCTAGAAATATTTTATTCAGATATTTCAAATTTTCATTTAACTAGCTATAACATGTAGTAAAAGGTATTACTAGTAGAGTGTTCTGGTGTGGATATTTACGTTCGCTTTCCTTCCTAAAGAAATTTGAAGAAAAGAATTTTCCGGATCAGATCAAAAGTCACAACAGCGCGGGAAATCAAAAACCGCAATTCTCTTTACTCTGTACCCATAGTTTTGTAGCAGGAAGTGAATAAAAGATAGAAATGGCGCAAACAGAAGCGGAAATGCTGATGACAGAGGAGGAAGCAGCGGTTATGGGCGACGGCGACGAGCACGAGTCTAAGGAGGTGATTCTACTGCGCTATTTCTTGCAAGAATGGAAGCTCGTGAAGTCACTTCTTGACGACATCGTTTCAAATGGCGGCGTCGCCGATTCTACTGCAGTTCACAAGATCAGATCGATTGTACTTTTCTCTCTGAACTTCGTTTCCTTAGTACACTGGATCATTGATTTGAAATATCGGTTCTAGTTTAGTGTTTGCTTTTGAAATGACATAGCGAGTTAGAATTTAGCAGATCAGCTTGATTTTCTAGCTTCAATTATGATGTTGAATAAGACTCGTTTTATATTGTTATCTAACGATGCAATCAATTTTTTTTGTTGATCATTCTTTTGTTTACTGTTTTCGCAGATCTACTTTGAGATTTAAATTTTTGTAATGATATTGTGTGCAGCTGGACAAATATCAACAACAAGGAGAACTACTGGAGCCTTACTTGGAGAGCATAATCTCTCCTCTGATGTCAATTGTACGCAGTAAAACAATCGCATTAGGTGAGGATTCAGATGAAATTCTCAAAGTGATCAAGCCTATATGCATTATCATTTATACTCTGGTCACGGTCTGTGGATACAAGGCTGTTATCAAGTTCTTTCCGCATCAAGTTTCTGATCTAGAGCTAGCAGTCTCTCTTTTGGAGAAATGTCACGACACAGTCTCGGCAACGTCATTGCGACAGGAAAGTACGGGAGAGATGGAGGCGAAGTGTGTTATTCTTCTTTGGCTTTCTATTCTCGTTTTAGTCCCGTTTGATATCTCATCTGTTGATACAAGTATTGCAAACGAAAATGCGCTGGGAGGAGTTGAACCAGCTCCCCTGGTTTTGAGAATACTGAAGCTTTCCAAGGACTACCTTGCAAATGCTGGCCCTATGCGCACTATAGCTGCATTACTTCTATCGAGGCTCCTAACACGTCCTGATATGCCATTGGTTTTCGCCAGGTCTGTTTCACCGAGCTTGTTCTTTGTTAAATTTGTTTTGGTACTTGTTTTTTCTCTACAGAAATGCCACCTTGTACTGACTATTTTATCAATTTTTCTGTTGCTTCAGTTTTATTAACGTTGTGTTGTTCACAGCTTTGTTGAGTGGACGCATGAATTATTATCTAGTGGAACAGATGATGCTGTATCTCACTTTCGTTTGTTAGGTTCTGTGGAAGCACTTGCTGCTATTTTTAAGGTTTGCTACCATTTGTGGTTATATATTCAAAATTGTTTACTACATTGACAATTTCATTGCCATAGTTTCCTCTTTCCTTCTTTAGCTGATAGATTTTTCGCATACAATTTGTCATACAGACTGGCAGTCGAAAATCATTAGTGGATGCGGTTCCTACTGTTTGGGCAGATGTGTCATCATTGGTGAAATCTGGCACTGCAGCTCATAGTCCTTTGCTGCGTAAGTATATAGTGAAGTTAACTCAACGAATAGGGCTTACTTGTCTTCCTCATCGTTCAACAACCCGACGTTATGTGGTTAGTACAGAAGGATTTCTAACGTTCGTTTTGTGCTATGTAAAACTAAACACCATCTCATGGTATTATCTTGCCTTTTCTATAGGGGAGAATGAGCTCACTAGGAGAGAATGTTCCCCCAGATACATCTAAAAGGACTTACCCAGGCAATCAAAGTGTGAGTACTGATTCCAGGGAACAAGACGATAGTGCAACCTGTCCTCAAGATGAAGATATGGATGTTCCAGAAAATGTAGAAGAAATTATTGAGATTTTGCTTTCTGGATTGAGAGATACGGTATGTCTAAAAGTCCTGTTATATTGGAACTTCTATCGTTTGTCTTCATGTTTGGGGTATTCCACAATGATCTCTGATTTGTTCTTGAAACTATCTGAATATTCATCTACATCACTGGTATACATCTTATGACAAGCCTGACAGGCCTCGCACGACGGAAATTTCTCGTATATATTAGCTTATTTATACTTGGATTGAACTTTTATGGCTGTTCTAAATTTGATCTCATTGGAATGCAGGATACTGTTGTGCGTTGGTCTGCTGCGAAAGGCATAGGCCGCATAACTTCATGTTTAACCTCTGCTCTGTCAGAAGAGGTTTTGTCATCGATTTTGGAGTTGTTTTCACCTGGGGAAGTAAGCTTTGTTGTTGCTCTCTTTAAGTTCTTCATTTTTTGTCTTTGTCCACCGAATCTTGGGTCTAGAAGAGCCATATTGAAATGCCATAATTTGCTAGGGTGATGGCTCATGGCATGGAGGTTGCTTAGCATTGGCAGAACTAGCACGTAGAGGGTTGCTGTTGCCTACCAGTCTTCCAAAAGTTGTACCTTATATTGTAAAGGTTGTGAGATTGACTATGAATTTAAATTTTTTCATGCCAGGTGATTTTGTGCTTGAACATATCTGGTAGATGCTTAGTTGGTTCCTTCTTTGATGAAATTTTGGTACTGATCTGGGTGAATTTGCCTTAATAGGCACTGCATTATGATGTTCGAAGAGGCCCGCATAGTGTTGGGTCTCATGTACGTGATGCTGCTGCATATGTTTGCTGGGCTTTTGGTCGTGCTTATAATCATACTGATATGAGAAAGATCTTGGAAAAGCTTGCTCCACACCTATTGACAGTTGCTTGCTATGACCGTGAGGTGGTGATATATCTTTTCAAGACTGTTTATTTCTTCTCAAATTTTTCTGGATTTTTTTTCGTTGGATCTTGTAAACATTTCCAAACTCATCATATATGTTGCTTAGGTGAACTGCAGAAGGGCAGCTGCTGCCGCTTTTCAGGAGAATGTTGGAAGGCAAGGGAATTATCCAAATGGCATTGACATTGTGAATACTGCTGATTATTTTTCACTTTCTTCACGAGTAAACTCTTATCTTCACGTTGCTGTCTGTATCGCTCAGTATGAAGGCTACATATATCCATTTACAGAAGAACTGCTGCATAATAAAATTTGTCACTGGGTATGCTATACTACGTTAAATTTGATGGCTTTATATATCCATGTGTATGTAGAATCACAGCCCATCTGTGACATTTGCATTCTGTGATAAGTTGGATAACGAAAATTGTGCAATAGCTTGTGCTTTTCGAGGGATTGGGGGATTGGGGGAAGTTAGCTATTGGTTCTGCCATGTACTGTTCCATTTAACTGTTTCGACTTGTTATTTTAGTAAAGCATATAGCAGAATTTTTTAGGTTAAGTTTGCTGTTTTCTGTTAAATGGAATTAGCATGAAGTTCTCCGACAGGTTACTAAGTTGTGGCTGATGTGTTCAGGATAAAGGTTTGAGAGAACTTTCTGCAGATGCACTTTCTGCTCTTGTTACATATGATCCGAAATATTTTGCAACTAATGTTGTCGATAAGTTAATCCCATTGACTCTTTCGCCTGATCTATGCACACGCCATGGTGCAACCTTAGCAGTGGGTGAAGTTGTTTTGGCGCTACATCAATGTGATCACAGTCTCGACACTGGTTGGTACCCTCATTTCCCGTTTATGCTTCAGTTTTAGGGTAATGCTGTTAGAGCTTTAGCTTTTTGTGCTCATTCATGAATTTAGAAACAATCTTGTTTGACAATTGTAAATAGATTCTTATACTTACCATCCGAAACAAAAATGTGGAAATCAATACTTCTACTGAATCTATTTATCAAGTAAAGGCATAATCTCATCCCTGGTTCTGGTTGAAGGTTGCAGGAAAGATGTTACAATCTTATTTCTCTTGTGCTTGCAGATGCACAAAAACATGTTGCTGGTGTAGTTCCTGCCATTGAGAAAGCACGTCTTTATCGTGGGAAGGGTGGAGAGATAATGCGTTCTGCTGTTTCTAGATTCTTGGAATGCATCTCATTATCTAAATTGACATTGCCAGAAAAGACAAAAAGGAGCTTGCTTGATACGCTTAATGAAAATTTAAGGCACCCTAATTCTCAAATACAGGTACTTGCTTCTTTCATTAATTTTTTAATTTTAATATTGGGATCTTTTGTAATTTAACTTTTTTCATTTCAAATTTTATATTTAAGAATTTTAACTAATAATAATATTTAGCTATAGTTATCACACAAAATTTTCAGTTTTATTTGTTCATTGTTTATTTATTTATTATTCATTATATATAAAATTCTTAATTTTGTAATACGGTGTTGTTTTAAGTTATGAATGAATAGAAAATTAAATACAAGGAAAAAATTATTTTGATGGTTGAACAATATTTAAAAGATGAGTAGTATTTTAAGCTATGAGAATTGAAATTAAAAAATATATAAAAAAGGGTCAAAGAACGGTCTGTCAAAAATTCTACGGGGAATTTTATATCTTGGGTTAATTATGAATGCAATTTATGCAGAATGCGGCTGTCAAAGCACTAAAGCACTTCGTTCCAACATATCTTGTAGCAACTGAACGCAGTGGTAATATAATGTCCAAGTACCTGGACCAGCTGAATGATAAAAATGTTGCTGTGAGAAGAGGATCAGCATTAGCAATAGGTGTCTTGCCATATGAATTTTTGGCTGGCAGGTGGAAAGATGTGCTTTTGAAGTTTTGTAGCTCTTGCGCAATTGAGGTAACGTTGCTTGAAGCTGTTGGTTGTTATAAAGACTTTTGAGTCTTAAAAAATGTAACTGAAAAAAGACTGGAATCTCAATAATTCACAGGATAATCCTGATGACAGAGATGCAGAAGCACGAACAAATGCTGTCAAAGGACTCACTTCAGTTTGTGAGACATTAACATCAGCAAAAAAAGATGGGAACTTCGGAGAGGATCACATGGCTCTTTATTTTCACATCAAGAGTGAAGTGATGACAAGTTTAATTAAAGCTCTTGACGATTATTCAGTTGATAATAGAGGTGATGTGGGTTCTTGGGTTCGAGAGGCTGCTATGGAAGGCCTTGAGAAATGTTCATACATGCTTTGTGTCATGGATTCAACTAGAAAATTAGATGGAGTTCACGTTGATGTGGTTGAGAACAATGAGATGGACCATCTTTTTGACGCAAATCTGGCAACTAGAGTGATTGGGGGAATTATTAAGCAAGCCGTAGAGAAAATGGACAAGTTAAGAGAAACTGCAGCTAAAATTCTTCAGAGGATTTTGTACAACAAGAAAGCACTTGTCCTATACATACCTTTCAGGAAAAAGTTAGAAGACATTATTCCTAACGATCCAGATATCAATTGGGGTGTGAGTATATGCATGAGTTGATCTCTTCTTCAGTTCTCAGTTGTAACTTTTGACTAGTTTGGTGAAGGTGCTGTTCTGGTTTGCTTGCAGGTACCTACAATTACGTATCCTCGCTTTGTACAACTGCTCCAATTTAGTTGTTATAGCAAAATGGTGGTGTCTGGACTAGTTATTTCAATCGGTGGCTTACAAGATTCTTTGAGGAGGGCATCAGTCACAGCGTTGTTGGATTATCTTCAAGCAAGTGAAACATCGGATCCCAACGAGAGAAGGTCACGAGAACACGTGCTATCTACTGACATTCTTTGGATTCTACAAGATTGCAAGAGATGCGACAGAGTGATTATACCCACATTGAAGGTAATGACGTTCGCTTTTACGTCTAGATGAAATTGATCGTAAATTTTGCAGGAGAGTTGCTAGGAAGCCTAAGTAATTGCATATTATTAGGACTGAGTTATTGGTACGATTTAATATCATCTGTTAGTTCTAAATATTATTTTAGATAATAATAATATCGTAATTTTATAGTAATTAAATTTTAGTAACTTAATTTATAAAAATTAAGATTTTAATTATGATAATTATTAATTGAAATATTTAATTATTTTAAAATATTTAAATATAAAGATATATTTTTAATTTTAATTTTTTTATTTTTTAATATATTGTCTTGATTTAGTAGTTTTCAGTATTCCGTTTTCATACAAACAACACACTATTTCAGTACTGTTTTCTCCCAAACGGTACCGGAGGTGATGTATATGGAACATTTTAGGGTGCGTTTGGTTTGAGAACATGGTTGGGCATAGATATGAGTATAATAGTAGAAGGGAATGAGAATTGGTATGAAAAATAAAAAATGATGTTTGATTTATAACTTGGGTTTCTGTATTAATACCAATAATGTTGTTTGGTTTGTTGCATTAATAGGAATGAAAGATAACATAATACTATTTTTTTATATCATATTTATTATTATTATAATAAAATTTATAATAATAATAATAATAAGATAATTAATTTCGTATAATAATAATAATAATAAGATAATTAATTTCATATAATAACATTAATAATATAAATAATAATAATAATAATAATAATAATAATAATAAGATAATTAATTTCGTATAATAATAATGATAATGATAATAATAAGGATAACAATAATAATAATAATAAGTTTAAAATTTATAGTAAATAATAATAATAATAACAATAATTAATAATTAATAATAATAATAATATTATTATTAAGAAGTTTAAAATTTATAATAATAATAATAATAATAATAATAAGAATAATAAGGATGATAATAATCATAATAATAAGTTTAAAATTTATAATAATAATAATAATAATAATAATAATAATGATGATGATGATGATGACGAGTGACGAGTGACGAGTAATATAATTAAGAATATAAATTGTTTATATGAGGGAGGGGTATAAATAGTAACCACTAGATTGTAATAAAAATTTGTTATCCACTTTATTTGGAGGGTTTAACAGATTCTCAAATTTAATAGAATAAATCTATTCCCTTAAAATTGAAAACTCCAAAATAAATACTATTTTTTACAATTATTTTATTCCTTTACTCCTAAACCCTCAAACCAAACTTCATCTAAAGGTTAAATGAAGGGCAGCGTTTTCATTCCACCTAGTCCGACGTGGAATACACTTGTACTTACGTTGTGGATTACTTTCCAATCAATTTGATGCGACTTTACTTTATCTACGTTGAGGTTTCATTTCTTGACATAGACTTTTCTGCATTTCAGACCATAGAGATTCTCTTCAGCAAGAATATATTCTTGAATATGGAGGTTGGTCGACCATCTACATTTCATTTACTTTCGTCGATTCACCTAAACTCTTATCAATTCTCGTAGCTCATTACTTTTATGTTCCAGGAGCGTACATCGGTTTTTTGTGTTGGTGTTTTGGATTCTCTGGGTGTTGAATTAAAGGGTTCGAAGGACTTCTCAAAGCTGTACGGTGGCATCGCCATACTTGGATATATTGCTTTGATCTCGGAACCCATAAATGCTAGGGCCTTTGCACATCTTTTGACTCTCCTGAGCCATCGATATCCCAAGGTTTGTGTTCACGAACAACGTCTGTGAATTTAAGGGACAGCTCAAGTGAATGACTTGCTCCGTTTTCTCTTTATTAATCGCAGATTAGGAAAGCTGCTGCCGAACAAGTTTATCTTGTTCTGTTGCAAAACGGACATCTGGTCTCAGAAGCCAAGATAGAGAAGGCCTTGGAATTGATTTCAGACACTTGCTGGGACGCTGATTTGGAAGGTACTAAACACCAGAGGCTAGAGTTGTATGAGATTGCTGCTCTAGAACAGACACCAATGCCTGAAAAAGTACCTAACAAAGGAAACGGAGCGAGGCCAAATGCGAACGACGAAAACGCTTCATACTCCTCACTTGTTGAATCAACTGGGTTTTAAGCCGTCATCTCCCCACTACTCTGTCGTGCTTCAAAACGGTAAATTTTTTGTTCTTTTAGTATATCGGAAAACACACAACCTCTTCTCTCGCACCTTTTTGTTTTATAAGAGGTTCTCAACACGCAGAAAAGGATAAAATGTTCAAGCACGTACAACTAGGTCCGTATCGCCTTCTTTGAAACTAGTTGAATTGGCTGTGCATAGCACGAGGGGGACTTAATCGGAAACCCATCGTATAAAGCGAAAAACCTTTTAATTACGGAAATCAGGTAATTAATTAGTGTCTTCATTTATTCATGAATTATAGATTATTATTGATTATTTTTACTAACAAAATTTTCAGTTTATAAATTTCTTTTTTAATAATAATAATAATAGTCGCTGCTAATTATAAAGTGGTAGCCATCAAAATTTTTCCTATTAAAATTCAATTTTCATGATACTTGAAAAATATTCATGACTCAAGTGACATCAAATAATCTTTTTGAGAACAATTATTTTCTTGAAGACAGTACAAAGTTCCATATTTTTTACAAGTATTGCTATTAATGATTAAGCATATCCGTTTAACTTGTTGATCCATGAACATCTAGGTTTTTATGCCTGGATTTGCTCAAGAAACTACTAACGTTTCGCTTATAATAGGCTTCTATCTTACATGGTTTAAATTAGCCCGGATCTGATTAAAGTTGTTTTTCAATTTTATAAAATGTTAGAATCGTACATAGTTGAATATTAAAAATTTAACTAGACCGAATGGTTAAAATTAAACCGGATTCATTATAAAGAAATTAGAGTAAAGCTTCATTTGCAAGACCTTAAAATTTCATAATTATGTAAAAATCAGATAAATATTTAATGATCATTTTAATATTATTAAAAGTGATTAAATTAGTAAGGTCAGATTTAAATATTTCAACTGCATTTTCATTAAAAATGAAACATTAAATTAAATTTGAACAAAGTAAATTAAATAGAAACATATAACATTTATGACAGTCAGTTCACAAATGAAAACTAAATTTGGTTTATCGAAATTAAGTTAATAAAACTTTACAATAAAATTTATAAAATTATACTGAAGCAGGATTAAGTTTTAACAAATAAAGTTAAATGTGGATTCATTTCAAATTTTTGTAGTCTTAATTCTCTAACTATAGGAAATAAAATAACTGGACTTTATATGAGCTTTAAGTTAAAAGCAGTTTACATAAAATTGCTATGAAATAAGTTTAGAAGTTAATAAGCCGAATGAAAATTTTATAATATTCTTGAAATAAGTTAGTACTCATCAAATGAAATTACATTAACACCGAATGAATTTTTTATAATATTCTTGAAATAAGTTAACACTCATAAAATGAAATTACATTTACAAAGTTGTATTAATAAAAAGCTATAACTAACGTAGGGATTTATTGTATTACAACATTTTTCTTTGTATAAGAAAATTTTATATTTGATGTAAGTAATTTTAGGATCATAATAAAAAATTAGAACAAAATTTGTACATATGGTGAAAAGCCTAAAATCGAATCGAACATTAAATCGAACAAAAAAAACTTTAAAATTTAAAGATTCAATTAATATTAAATTATTATGAAATTATTATAAAATAAATAAGAAATAAAATAAATTATAAAATAAAATATATTAATAATTTTATTAATATATAATAAATTAAATTTAAATTTAATATAAATTTTGAAATAATAGTAAAATTTAAAACTATATTTTTGTATTATTATTTAATTAAAAAAACCATAAAAGTTAAAGTGTGTTTAAAGAAAAATGATAAAAACGATTCTTAACTTTATTTTAAATCCTTTTTTAATGTTCTTTAAAAATACTTCTTTATAATTTAAAATTTATTTTTTAACATAAATTATCTTAAACAACATTACTTGTATATACTAATTAATAATTCAATTTATTAAGCAATTCATGACAATAATATCAACTACTTTTTTAACAATAATAATTTAAAATTTTCAATTAAAATATAAGGACATAAATAAATAGCCTAAATATTGACAAATATAACTTAATAATGAGATTAAATAAATTTAGTATTTTTTTAAGGTTAAAAATACTATTTCCTTCTTAACAATAATAATTTAAAACAATTTTTTAATAAAAATACAATGTAACTAATAAATTGTATTTTTTAAAATTTATATTCTTTATTTCTATTTATATTTTTATTCAAAAATATTTATGAATTATTAAAATTTCTTAAATATTTTGAATTTTTAATGATTTTTTTTTCAAGTCTCTAACACAATCTAACTAATAAATTATGTTTTCAAAACTTATATTTTTTCTTAATCTCTTTATATTTTACTTAAAATTTTTGTTTTAAATTATTATTGTTAAAAATGAATTACTATTTTTATCCTTAAAAATACTAAATTTGTTTAATCTCACTAATAAATTTTGTTTGTCAAATTTTAAGTTCTTTATTTATCTTCTTATATTTTATTGAAAATTTTATATTATTATCATTAAAAATTAATTATAATTTTTATCATGAATTAGTATCATGAATTGGTTTAATAAATTGAATTATTAATTAGTATATAAATAATTTTACTTAAGATATTTAAGAATGAATTAAAAAATAATATTTAACTATAAAAAATAGAAGATATTTAAAAAGAAGTTCGAATAAAGGTAAAGTCCTCTTTATTAATTTTCTTTAAACATTTTTCAACTTTTAAAGTCAATTGTTAAATTTATTATTAGCTTATTATATATTAATTGACATTATTAAAGCATTTTATTTTAATAAAATATTTTCTTTTATACTATTTTTTTACTTATTCTTATAATTTTTACTTCTTATATATACTAGTTTTATAACAATTTAACATTGATTGAACCTTTAAATTTTTAACTTTTTTTTTTACTAATTCAATATTGAATCCAATTTTTAAAACATTAGTATTACATGAGAGATTATAATAATAAAACTCAAATTTCTTAAATATATTAAGGTTTTCTTCACGCTCATTGTTAACAAAGTACTAGATTGTTATGCATTGATGGATCACATTTCAAAGTTACTACAAAATTTGATCTATAAGTTTACTATTAACACGCAAACCTTTAAATTTTTAACGTAGACTATGGTGTAGTTAGACTAGTTCAGTTGGGATTGAGTAAGTTGGAGTGACTAATGATAAAGCATATTGCTTATTTAACAATTTATAATATTAATAAATATCAGTTAGTGTACTACTTTTATATCTGAGCAGTGACTTGTTTTCCCATTGCTAATTCGAGAGTCAATTCTGATAGGAGTTATTAAGCCATAAAGTTTGCCTAAAAGTTAATTCACGTCCTACCCGTCTACTTTCGTTCTTAAAATATGTCCTAGAGACCCAAACACTGAAATTTTGTATCCATATTAAGGCCGCGACGTTACAGCTCAATCGAAACAAAATTTTACTGGATCAGTGTAAAACATTAACAAAGTTACTCAAAATCGAAATTATCCAGTCCAATGGTCAATCCAATATTAACTGGACTTAGAAGCAAAGCAAAAACTTGAATTAAACTCACTATTTCGATAAAAACAAATTTTCATTATTAAAAATACATAATATTATCATATCCCTTTAATTAAGATAAAACTCCAAAACATATTATCAAAAAGCAAGACATTTCTAGTAATGAACTAGATTAATAGTCATTTGATGATTTGATGCTTTTCAAATTGTTGAAAATAAAGATAATAATAACACTTAAATTTTCTACGAAGATGTTCATTCATTATGAAACAAGTGTAGGTGAATATATTATTAAATTAAAAAGCCTTTGTTTGAAATTTTTTTTTTCCTATATTACGAAAAAGCAGCAGCCATAATTAACTCAACAGAAGACTTCAATATCAGCTGAAAGTTAATAAGTTTCCAAGTTTAACCCAAATATCGGTATATTTTTCCATTTCTTACTACAATTTTTTGCATCAAAGCCTAAGAGCACGTGTTCCCTTATTATTCAATGGAATGTACATGTACCTGTACCTGAGTTAATGGCCAAATAATGCATTCAGCTCATACAATAAGGAACTTCACTCCAGTTTCTGTTGCCTGTGTGATGACAAATCAATTTAACATGAAAAGATGACACACACAAACAAGGACTAACCATTAAAATATCAATCAGAGGCTATGAAGCAATGCGATCACGAAAATTCATCCAACAGTATAACCGACTATCCCAATATAATTTTTGATTAGGGGTGTCAATTGGTTGACCAAATTTGTTTCAATTTTTTTTAGAATTAAACAATTCAAATTTGATCAAATTAAAATACTATTTTATCAAATTTTAAATAAAATAATATTATTTTATTTAAATCTATACTTTTAAATTTAAATTTAATCTAAAATTTAACCAATTCTGGTTTAATTTAATGACTTTAAACTAACGGAATCAAATTATCATCCCCATTTCGGTACAATTAATAACCAATGATAAGGCAGACAATGACGCATGCTGGTAATTGCTAAACTGTCAAATCAGTGAATACGGTTAAAAGTTGGAAGTACGAGAGAAGACATCTTACCCGACAAACTCCTCGCGTTCTTCTGATTTGATATGGGAACTCAGGACTAAGTCAGGACGATTTGGACTTCGAGCTTGCCCTTGCCTAGAGCAATAAAGCCAATCTTCGTTAACTAAGTCTGTATTCAGTTCACGTCGAGTACGTATCTCAAAGTTGGACAAATTTCCCTTCAAATGAACCGACTTATGAGAGATCCATAGTGCCTTGGACCAATCCTTTGTAGTATTAAGATAGAAAACATCGTATGACTTTACTAAAAAGATAGAAACCGAATTTGGATTATATGACCTGATAAATCGATTAAACGAAAATAAAGGTTCAAAACTGTATTCAATTCATTTAGGGGGTGTTTGGAATGGGATGAATTGAATTCAATGTGGGGATTGAATTCAATTCATTCGTTTGGAAAGCAAAAATTACAAGAATTGAATTCATACTTGAATTCAATCCCCACATTTTAAAGGGGTTGAATTCAC
>JANJEY010000009.1:51319885-51337076 GCA_024703695.1 Erythroxylum cataractarum
ATATAATATGATAATGAACTATTTTATAATTTTTAAAAAATTTAGGAACTATTTTATAAATTTAAAAAATTATTCAAAATAATATTTGATATTAATTGGTATCGTTACAATATTGTACTAGAATTTAATCTGATATTAAATCTAATACGGTATTCGTAAGATTGATAAGATACGTGCTGCGTTTTGGCAAGGGAAGTAGCGAACGGACACAAACGTATACGTACGTGTTGGTTGTTTCAATTCAATCGCAACGTGCATTTTTTGGTCTATTGGTTTTTCGCTGGATCCTTCCAACTCCCACCGAAAGCCACACTCAGTTGCTGCTGAGCTGTTAGATACTCTTTTCGGCTTTGGGTCAATAATGAACACTTGGAATTGGAACTAGCAGCCTTGCTTCAATTAACGCAGGTAGTATTTGACAATTGATTTAATCATGTGCATGAAGACAAGCAAGAGAATTCTGTTCAGAAGAACTGCAATAGTTTGCGTAAAACATTTGAAATTGATTATGAAAAAGCGACTCCAAGCACTATAAAATTTCTTAACAATCTATTAAAATGAGTACAAATGGCATTGGCTTGATATATTCATGGAATATTATATAAATATAAAAAAAGTAATAGTCATTGGTAAATATTATCACTGTAATTAATAAAATATTAATATTGTCAAAATTTACTTTATAATGATAATCAATAATAATTACTTACTTTATTTTTATAAATATGTATATGTTTTTATTATCTTTTGCACAACGATTCTCCTTTTAATTGAAGTTGAACGTTGAAATTATTCTAAATTTCGATTTTGTAATCTTATTCAAAAATAGTCCAAGGATACATTGACAAATTAGAATTTTACCTTTGTTGTTTTGAGTTGATAAAAAGTAATGTTTTAAAAATCAAATCAGCCGTTCAATTTAACAGTAAAAATCTTGAATCGGACAATTTATTTGTTCAATTTTTAATTTTTCAGTTCAATTTAATTTAATATATTTGTTATTAAAAATTGATCAGCCTAATAATTAATCGATAGTTCGCACAAATTAATCAATTTTTATAAATTAAAATAAATTGATTAATTTTTATTCAATAGTTTCCTTTTTTTTAATTAAAATTTAAAATATCTGGTTGATAATGATAGCCTTCTTTAATTATTTTTCAAATTATTTAGTTTATTTAATCTTTAACCGATTGTATGACAATTTAATTGAATCTTTTAAATTTTAAACATCTTGCTTACTTGTTTATTTTTCGATCCGATTTTTAATGCATTGATAATAGGTTAGGCTGAGTTTGATTTCTCAAATTTAAATTATAAAATAATTAATTTTAAATTCAATCAAATTTGAATTTAAGTTAATTTAGTTTAATTTTGAACTAAAATTTAAAAATTCATTCTAATTAATTAAATTTAAAGTTTTACAAATTTAAATGAACTTTCTACTTAAGAAACTCAAGCCCAAACTCAGACATGAATTCTACTTTCTACAAACCACCTCATATTTCCTTGACTCGGATCAGAAAATTTTAGAATTAACAGAAATTATAGAACATTATTACATTGAGGTACAAATTTCAGAATAGTTAAAACATCTCAGGCTCTTGAAAAGGACAGCCACTACGAGACTTTGACTGCAAAATTTCCGGATTTGGAGGTAAACACCCGTGACATTTGTGCTGTTCAATTCTGTTTTAATCTTATTTATTTACCTAGTTATAGTTAATCTCATTTACACGTTTACGTGATATTTATATAAATATATAGATAAGATGAATTAGAAAAGAGTTAAAATAGCATAAGTAATATGGGCAATCTTGTGGAGAGAAATTTGACGACTAATTTGCCTAAGGAAAAGTATCGTCGGATAAAATGGTACATATCCGAGTACATTTAGTTGGAACAAGGTTTTTAAGGAAACGAAATAGTTTAAAATAAAATCAAATAATTTATAATGAAATGAAATGTAAATAAATGCAATAATAAAAAATTTGTTGATTGGAAGGGACGGAAATGTTCATAATGT
This sequence comes from Erythroxylum cataractarum, assembly GCA_024703695.1. Lineage (NCBI taxonomy): Eukaryota > Viridiplantae > Streptophyta > Magnoliopsida > Malpighiales > Erythroxylaceae > Erythroxylum > Erythroxylum cataractarum. The sequence goes on from JANJEY010000009.1 coordinate 51,321,912, forward strand.
AATATAGTGAAATATTATTCGGATGAAAGATTCATAATATAATACAGTGTAAAGTTATTTATCATCTTACATTCTATTATAAATTATTTAAATTGGAAGTTTTTTATTTTTGTTATTTAAAATATAATGAGATGTAATATAAACTTCTCCTCTTTCGTCTCATTCCATTTTATCATAAACACTCCTCTTAAACAATAGAATAATATTATATTCTATTAATAAACTTCCCACCTATAAAATTATTTATTTTTTAATCTCATTAGTCAACCCAAGACAATGCACTTTTTAATAGTCAAACCATATTTGATGTCCTGGCCACATGTTTTTTTTTTTTTTGTTGTCTACTAGGTGTTTTAAATGGGTTCTAATTAAGAGAAGGTACTTTTAAGTCATTCATACTTAGACTAATCCCTGCTCAAGTCGGGTAGATCTCTTGCGTGAGGTAAAGTCCTGATTCTAAGTTTTTAATGGCTTTATATATAAGAAAAATTCAAACTCGGGATCTCATTTAAATCAAGAGAACCCTCTACTAACTTACTTACGTCCTTATATTTACGTTTCTATTATTATTAAATTATTATTAAGTATCTATGAAAAGGCAATGTGAACCCGTCCTAGACGGCTGGCATTCACTTGATTTGCATGATCTTATCCAATCAAATCGATCTACGAAACTGGCAAAACATGTAGAACAAGTGCGTGCTAATATGAAATTATGGTTTACAACAGTTATTTTATTAAATTAAAAATAGTTTTATTATTTATAACAATGATAATTATCAATGACAATAAGTGAAGATCATTAATTTTTAAAAATTTTAAAATAACAATTTAATTATTCTCACATATCTACTAATTCCATGATTTTAAATTTAAGTTTCAATTAAATAAATTATTTTTTATCTTAATGACAGTTAGATTAATTTTTAAATACTAAATTCTAATTAAATATGTTTCAAATTATTATGTGCACTTAAACGATTTATTCAATTTTTTTTGAATGGAAACGATTTATTCAATATGTAATTAAGAGATAACAGGTGTAAATTTTATAGTCATAGGAATATCAAATCTTAGATAATGTTAGCCAACATTAGAAATTTCAAAAACTGGAATTGAGTTCTTTGCCGTCGTTAGGTACTGAGATTGACAAATTTGGGAAAGCAAAAATCTTAACACACCTAACAACTCGCATACTCGTCCCCTGGACGTTCCCGAAAAGAACCACTAATTATAAAAAAGCACTTTGCGAACATGTTCATAGGTACGATTTAGTTTCTGGGATTTCGTAATTGACTCACGAGGCTGGTTCCACGAAGATGACTGCTTGATTTTGGTGGCTATCAGAAAATGTTGGCTGAGTTCAAACCGTTCTTATGTATATAGTTGTTTAAAATTTAGCATCAACGTTTTATTTTGTATATAATTATTTAAAATTTAGCATCAACGCTTTATTTTTTATAAAGGACTTATTTGACTGAAACGAAGATTAGGCTGAGTGTGAATCTCGTTATTGAGACCTTTCTAAAATACCTCATAAGTTAAAAAAAAAATGCTTGTTATGAACAGAACATGCTCGTTATGCTAATCTCAGAAAACTTTATAATGAAACCTAAATTTTTTCTTTTCATTACACGAAAACAAGCTTTTAGGCAATGCATAAAACACAATACTCACAATATACTATGTATATTAAAAGTTAAAACCAAGATTTGGGTTGATTTGAACAATGGAATTCGAGCATCGAGACTGGGAATCCTTGGACAATAGCCTCCCAAAAACTGGCAAGCCCCAGATTCTAATGTAAAACTATACAATATCCCATAATGCACACGTACACAAAAGGATTCGAACATACGTATGTGTGAACCTAACAAAAGTTAGGTGAAGAATAACACACCTTCACAAGCTACTACTGGTCCCCTATAACATCTACTTTCCGGCAGGTTCCATAATTTCTCCACAAAATGTCTTAAGACAGCTAAGAGAAAAAAGAAAGAAACAAAAAAAAGAGTTATCAGTCAATGATATTCTACAAACCCCTCTCTCGAGAACTTAAACGTTAAGGTTGCTTAATTCTTTACCGTGACACTGATGATTTGCTGTGAAATGAAAATATGCAGCCCTCTTAGTGTCTCTTTGAATAGGCTTTTGGAAGAACATTAAGTACTTTTTTTCACTGCTAAATTTATTTTTATGAAAAATAAGTTTTTGATTGTAAAATAAAAAATTATTTCTTTAATAGATATGACTTTTTTTAATAATCAAAATACAATTTTTAAGAAGTTTAAATTTGAAGCTTTTCAAAAAATCATTTTTTTTCAGATAAATTTTTCAAATCAATTAATGAGTTTATTTTTTAGTCTTTCTTACCCTGATGTTTTACACATAATTTTCACAATACTCACAAATTCATCTTCACGTGTATTTTGGGAATTATATAATGTTATTTGATTTTTTATATGTTTTAATATTTATTTTTATATTAGTTTTACTTATGTTATAATCTAAATGGAAGATTTGGTTATATATATTTTCATTTATGTTTCATATGGTTTAAAATTATATAATAATTAATATATTGTGCTTTTTATATTATTTAATATACTTTAAATAATATTTATATGCTTAAATAATTTTTATTATAAAAATAAAATATAGTTAAAATTAAAAGTATATTTTATTTTTATGTTATCAAACAGTTTACTGTATGAAACTCTTTAAAAAAAGATCTGTTTTAAATGACAATCAAATAGTCAACTGACTTCTTATAAAAGTTATTCTAAAAAAACTTTACAAAAAAAGATTTTACTTATAAAAGTTTTACTGTTATAAGCCAAACCAAATAGAGGCTAAGAGTTAATGAAAATTACAACAACAAAAATAATCTAGTAAAATTTTAAATAAAATATAAATTTTTTTAATAATATCCAATCTTACCCCTTACTAATAGAGAGATTGCTTCCAACTGAGAAATACTGAAAATTATGTTTACTTAATGACACAATGCCATCACATTACTTTTATGATCTACCATTTTGCATAAGGTAATAACTATAAGTAACTAATTAAATGACTATTATTTTCATGGCTATTATTGATTTTTTTATTTTTTTTCATATAAGAAGAAAATCTAAGAGGGTATCCTTGAATTGTCACACAATTGCTAGGCTTTCCTTGCCAACTTTCGCAGCCTCTTTGGAATTCAATGATTTGACTAAACATTTTGGACATTAATTAACTAGTTTTGGCCACAGTTCTACAAAAAAAAAATGTAGAGGTTTTAACTTGCAGTTTAGACTCCAAAATTGAACTTAGAAATTAAGTTAAGGAAAAAAATTGAGAATTAAGAGTTATAAGATATTTAGTTGATAATAAGTTAGATTATGAGAAAAATAAAAATAAAATCGAAAACAATTTTATAATTTTTTTAAGTTATAAATAGGGAAGAAATTAAAATCAAAAATCAAAAAATTTAAGTAAATGATTTTTTATTAAAATTAATAATTAAAAACAAAAAACAAAAATAAAAAAATCAAACTTAAACTTTTCAGTGAAATCATCATAAAAATTTGACTAGTCAAAATTATTATGAAATAATATTAAGACTATTTCACTCTTTAACATATTTTTTTTTTAATTGTCGTATCTGTATTTAGGTCTATTAAAAAGAGTTTATTTATTATGTAGAAATAAGATTGTGTATTATTAAATCTTTTCAAACTTCGCTTTATTGTAAAATTTTAGACTAAATATAACGATGGCGACTGCTACGACCAAGATGACTATATTAAAAAGAATAATCTACACACATTTATTCGGACATGAAGAAGACAAGTTGAAGTTTTGAAGATACATATAATCATCACAAGTTCGTTATCTCTGGCGACTTTCTTTCAAAAGTTAGTAAGATTGGACCATTCCTCAATTTTCCTGTGTCTTGACGAGGAAATGTCAAAGAACATTTGCATACAATTAGCTCTTCGGCTTAATGCAAAATAATATATTATTCCATTATCTTGAAAGAAAGTTTCAAAAAACACAAAGCAATTTGTCATTTACGCGTTTCCTGTCTGTCTTCGTTAACTCAAGTCAACCAATCCAGGGAAAAGTCAAAATGTATGAATGATAATCCCATGCATATTTTAACAACGCACATAGAAAAGAGCAGGTGATGTGAGTGTGCGATCTCGCATTCTATATATAGTGGCCACCTTCGGGTATAGAAACTCATCCAAACTTAAATCATCTTGCATTTCACAGTTGCTACTGTCTTATAAGTCATCAATGGCGATTCGTGCTGTATTAGCACTTGTTCTTGCCCCTCTTCTCCTGTCCCCGACCATTTTGGGCTACACTTCCGGGGAGATCAAATCTTGGTGTGCTAAAACACCAAACCCTGAAACGTGCGGGCACTTCTTGAGCCACCGTAAAAATGAGAACAACCTCATTGAACACGAGTCTGATTTCCTGAAGGTCTCTCTGGAAGTAGCACTGGACCGAGCTATGCATGCACGAGCCAATACGGACACCTTAGGCCCAAAGTGTAGAAACGATCGTGAAAAGGCAGCTTGGGAAGATTGCCTCAAGCTCTATGACTACACGGTCCTGGGGCTCAACGAGACCATGAGCGCCAAGTGCACCAAATTTGAAGCACAAACATGGCTAAGCTCAGCTCTAACCAACCTAGAAACTTGCCGAGCTGGGTTTTATGAGCTCGGAGTTGCTGACCATGTTTTGCCCTTGATGTCAAATAACGTGTCCAAGCTAATTAGCAACACTTTGGCTATTAACAAGGTACCATATAACGAACCTAGTTACAAGGAGGGTTTCCCTTCGTGGGTGAGACCCGGTGATCGGAAACTCTTGCAATCATCGTCACCGGCGGCGAACCTGGTGGTGGCACAAGACGGATCGGGGAATTACAAGACGATCAATGAGGCAATATCCGCCGCAGGAAAACGATCAGGGAGTGGGAGATTTGTGATACATATTAAGGCTGGAACGTACAAGGAAAATGTTCAGATTACGAAGGGCATGAAGAATATTATGCTAATCGGTGATGGTGTAGGAAAGACCATTATTACTGGAAGCAGAAGTGTTGGTGGAGGTTCTACGACTTTCAATTCAGCTACAGTAGGTAAGTAGTTCAATCCTCTTTAAAAGTTTAAACAAATTATCGATATTCTAGACAAGATGAATTACAACTACATATTGTACATTTCAGCTGTCGTCGGAGATGGATTTATCGCTCGAGACCTCACCATCAGAAACACAGCCGGTCCACAGAACCACCAGGCGGTGGCTCTACGTAGCGGAGCCGACCTCTCCGTGTTTCACAGGTGCAGTTTTGAGGGATACCAAGACACGCTCTATGTGCACTCACAAAGACAATTCTACAGAGAATGCGACATTTACGGGACTGTGGATTTCATATTTGGAAATGCTGCTGTTGTTTTCCAGAACTGTAACCTTTACGCACGCAACCCCCCAAATAAGACCAACACTCTCACTGCACAAGGCAGGACTGATCCTAACCAAAACACAGGGATTTCAATACAAAACTGTAGGGTTACTGCTGCTTCAGATCTTAAACCAGTCCAGAACTCAGTCAAGACTTACCTTGGTAGGCCATGGAAGCAATACTCGAGAACAGTTTTCATGAGAACGTACCTTGATAGTTTGATCCAACCCGCTGGTTGGTTGCCTTGGAGTGGTAACTTTGCACTTGATACCTTATACTACGGTGAGTATTCGAACACTGGACCTGGTTCATCCACTGCTCTGAGAGTGAAATGGAAAGGTTATCATGTGCTTGGTGCATCGGAGGCATCGAAGTTTACTGTTGGCAATTTCATTGCCGGAAATTCTTGGTTGCCGGCGACCAGTGTGCCCTTCACCTCTGGCCTTTAAGTTTCTTCTAATAGACACATTGGTTTGTTACGTGTTCCATAGTTGTCGCGGTTAATTTATTTTATTTTCTTAAGGCATTTGATTTGAATACAATAAACTGCCCACGGTCCATAAATTGTCGTTGGGTCTTCAATTTGTATTGTATACATTCTTTATACAATTGTAAGTGGGAAAAGTAATGCTTATATGGGACTTCATCTTCAAAATCTTTAGTTTATGGATCAAGTTACGAATCTTGTAAATAAGGATGGTAACTGGGAGTCTGAATTCTTTGTCCAATTTTATGATATCTTATTTTGTCTCATAAATCTCAGTTATTTATTTAAGTGAATTCTACGTGAATCCTGCATAAATAAGTGTGGGACTTGCATAAATAAATAAATAAAATTTATGAGATAAAATAAGACACCATAATGTTAGACAGAAAATTCTGTCCCAATAATTGAGCCCAAGCCCGTCTTGTTTCGGCTAGAAATTAATAGTCAGGCTTTAGTTGACAGAGTCCAACCTAAGGTTCAATCCTTATAACTATTAGACTATATTAAATAGGGCCGAATTTACCACTATTAACTAAGAGTGGAATGGGTCGGGCTGGTCTGACTTACCCATGCTTGAGTCCGGTCTGACAGCTTTTCCTCAAGTTCGAACTCAAATTACTCAAGCTTGAGTCGAATAGGACCTAGGTAGCTTGAAATTCAACTCAATCACATCTAAATTATTTTTATTTTTAAATTAAAAATAAAATTACTTTTTAAAAAATTGTGATTTTATTGTCGGGCTATGGGATGGGCCGAACCTTGACAGCCCAAGTTCAAGTCTTATCTAAAGCCCAAAATTTTAAAACTAATCAAGCTTAAGGTTTGGTCCGAAGTCCAATCAAAATAGACATCACCGTTAACTTCAGACTGTGAATTGGGTTTGGGTTTGATTGCCAAACCTACCACTAACCGCAAGCCATAAAGATATGCACCACCGATATGCTAGAGACAGAATTCATGAATTAGTTCAATGCTACCCTCGTGCTTTCTGTTTGGTACATGAGAAAGTTGCTTAAATCCGACTTTGTGATGTCTTTATTTCCCATCTGTATTCATCCCTTTACTCTAAGCAAATAGCATTGGACAATACCCAGAGCATTTTCTCGTGTTTTCTCGTTGGAAAGAACAAGTCGAAAGCAACCCTGCTTTAACCTGAACAGTACTTTGACGTGGATTTGAGAGACATAGTAATCAGATCCAATTCGATGCACCGAACAGAGAGGTTAGGCTGTCCCTTTCTTTAAGACTATCAATCACTAGCTCAGTATAAGTTTTCTATTTTTACTGGGACAAGTTACCGAACTAGAACGTCCTGGTTTGTACTTGCCATGATTTTCCTGTTGTATGCTACGATAGAAGGAGACAGAAGAGATATTTAGAGCTCTGGAATATTTCAGGCCAGAGAAAGTCACCATCCCCTTCATTTAGGGTTTGATAATTTGGGAACAAATTTGCTATTTCTAAAATATTGTGTTTAAATAAATTCCAGTTATTTATTATAATAAATTAGATGATTAAAGTCTTAAAAACACAGCGAGACACAACAATTCGAGAATAGTAGATCTATTCCCTGATAATTTTTTTCGAGAATAGTATATCTATTCCATAATAATTTTTGTCTAGCTTGGCCTGTAACAAATTTAAGTCAATAAATTTAATTTGAATTAATCAAATTTCTAGCCAAATTTAAGTATTTTTTTAAATTTCTAGATTTTGGATTGGACTTTAAAATAGGTTTAAGTTTATACCCTTCAAGTTCAATCCAGTTCAAAATCTAAAAATATCAATTAAAATGACATTTTTTTAGTAAAATAATATTATTTTAAGTTAAATGACATCATTTTAAATTTTGAAATTAAAAAATTAATTAAACTTAACATCGATTTCAAATTTTAGACTAAGTTCAAACTCTAATATAAATTTTGGGTCGGAGTTAAAAAAATTCAAACCTGACTTAACCTAATATTAAACTTAAAAACTTTTTTCTTGCTAAGTGTTGAAAATAGGCTCAAATAAAATGTTACGGTAAATAAACTTAAAATTTCCTCCCTTATTTTCCGACTATTCTAAGTTTTATGGTATAAATATTAATTGAATTTCAAACAATTTAAAACTTAATCATACTCAAATTCAATCCATCAAAACTTTAAATGGAATTTGATTATATATATATATTAAAAAAAAAAAAGCATAGAGGACCCCGTAACCCAATCTGACTAATTATTTCTATTTCTATTTATATCTAACTTGGAAATTGGAATTCTCAAGTAGAATGGCGAAATCAAGCAATAAAGTCAGTCGCTAACTCCGTCGGCCCTCGTCCTGGCAACGCCGTGAATTATACGAGCGGACTTGATGTCGACGATGCAGACCTTGCCACTTGGATCGTACTTCATAGGCATCTTTGTGGGATCGTCGGAGGACCATCAAGCTGTGTCTGGTACTGGATGATTTGCGTGTCATTAGATTCTCCAATGTCATAACAAATCGCTGTTAGTTATAAAAGTTAGGTGTGGTGGCTAATTTGGGGACGCAAGTTGCCCATCTTTAGAAAAGCTTTCTTGTTTGATTGTACGGTTTTTAAGTGGTTTATAAAAAAAATAAAATATAAAAAAATTAATGTTCAAGATAAATAAAAAATTCATAACATAATATATTAAAATAGTATTTTAAAAAGAATTAATAATATAATAAAGTAAAATGTTGTTTAGAATAAGAATTCATAATATATTACTTATCATTTTATATTTTATCATAAACTTCTTAAATACAAATACGAATCTAGTTTATTTTTGCTGCTTATAATAAAACGAGATATAGTATAAAACTTTCGTCTTTTATTATATTATATTTTATTTTATTATAAACTATCCTCTTAAATAATAAAATAATATTTCATTTCGTTGTATTACATTAATATTCATTTAACTAAACATAACCTTAGCAAAGAAACCGTACATTGCCTCTCAATATTCCTGAAAATTAGTGCTTTCGGAATCTAAATTTCGTATACGGTTACAATTTGTCGTGGAATGTCTACTGCATGAGTTCTTTAAACAAGCGGTTCAGGCAAAATCACAAAAGAAAAGGGAATACCACGTCGTTTAAATTTATAGTTAATTTTTTAATAATTTAGTTTTATTTACTTTAATAATTTTGTTATTAAAAATTAATTAGTTTATTAATTAATTAGTTAATTTTTATTAAATTAATAATTTTTAGAAACTAAAATAAATCAATTATTTTTTATTTACCAACTACTTTTTTTAATTAAATTTCAAATTATTCGATGATTAAGGACAATCTCTTTTAATCATATTTTAAAATTTTAAATTTTATTCAATTTTTAGCCGATTTTGTGATAGTCTAATACTAGTCAAATATTTAAATCTTAAACATCTTGTTTTAATATAAATTATCTCAATTTTCAAATTGATAATATAAAAAATTTTAAAAATTCAAATTATATCACAAAATTAATTAAATATTAAATACATTAGAAGAATTTAAATTTTAATTAAAAATTGTCCTTATTTATCTAAACAGAGAAATTTAATTGAATGAAAACTGCATGTTTTATTTTAATTTATTAGTTTACAAAATAATTTTAATTACAAAATTAAATAAAAATAAAAATAAATTGATTTAAAATTTTTATTATTAATTCAATTAAACCTCGCTTTTTAAACATTTATTACAGCTAAAACAGAAGACATTTACAGTAATATCAAAAGGTCAAAAACATTAAGTAATTGAAAGCCCTAAAATCATATAGACTGATTTACAAATATTATCGTCGTCGTCATCCGCGTAAAGCGATCTCAATAGTCGTAATGCTTCCACGTCAGCTTGCGGATCCTGCTGCGATTCGGGTCTGGACACTCTCAAACTCCGAAAATCGGCAGGGAATAGTGATGCCGCCTTCTTGATTAAACCCGTACTCCTTCTCTGCTTCTCTCAGCAGTTGACCAAACAGGGGATGGTTGATGTAGATTACAGGCACAAAGACTCGGTGAAAATCGCCGTCTTTTTGACCGACGTACACCGCTAAATGCCCTTTAGGTACCGTGGAGGGCCTCTTTTCGCCGACAGTTTCGTCACCCAAGGCTATGTAACCCGACCTGTGTTTCGTGAAGCAAAGTGATTTGGCCCCCGACGTGAAACGACGACCCCAGTTGATTAGTTTCGAGATAGGCCTGTGACAGCATGTTGATTGCTTTGGCCGGAGCTTTTGGTATCCGGATGGATTTCGGATCCGTCCGAATATCCATTTCGAGATCCGTATTAACCGTCGTCCAATCTTGAAACCTCGTATCTTTCTCATGGTTTTGTCTGGGGAGAGTATAGAGACCAAAAGGAAAAACTGGGTTTTCCTTGCAGGTGTCTGAGACTCTGAGAATTTGAACGCAGAGAGCACCTGTTAGACGGTAGTAGTAGAGTTCAGGAGAAAGGCCATAGGTCAGCGATGGACATAGTTAAACGGAAAAAGGTGAGGCAAACCTCAGAAAGAGGCATTGGTATAATCGACATGTTGTTGGTTTCTACCCCAGAATATTGGAAATATCATTCGAACCTTGTTCCTAGGTTTCTCAATCCCAAAATCCGTCTCCTAATTCTCTCGAATCTATTCTTATTCTACTTGTCGACGCGGTTTAGATGGTGGATATGACCCTTTTAGTTGTGATGACGGTGGTGGCGACGGCGGCGGCGGTTGAGGTGGCAAAGGTGGCGGCGGTTGATGTGTGCTAGAGCTCTCCCTGGTAAGAAAAGAGCTTTGGATAGAATTCTCAGATATAAAGGTGGAGCTTAGTTATAACTTACATAAGTACATATAAATATTAGTTAAATTAGGATAAGGCTAGGAGGGCAAAAGGTATCAAGTTGGAAATTAATGGTCCGTTATGCCAAAAGTCATTCATTTGAGGGCATCCGTTGGCTCGTCGGCTTCAAAGCGCCCGGTTGTCAAATTTGACTACCATTTGAATATTGGGATATTTACGAATAAAAGAAATAATGTATTTACGTAAGTTTATTTTTTAAAATTTTTAAATTTTCAGATAAAAATAGCAATAAAACATATACAATATGATTATCACATGTGAACCGATTAAATACTATTTATATAATAATTTAACACAATTCTTAAAATAGAATTAAACTAATTAAATTTTATGTAAATTGATAATTTATTTTAATTATTAAATTAAATTAATTTGGATCAGATTTTAAAATTAAGTTGGATGATAATATTTGAATCATTCGTGTATAATGTTTATATTGCATGGAGGGATTTTTTAAGAATTTAAAAATTATAAAAATGGTATTAAACTAATTAAAATTGACCTAAAATAAAAATTTATTTTAATTATTTTAATTAATATGAATCAGATTTAAAAATTAAGTTGGAGGATAAGATTTGATTAATTCATGCATAATGTTTATATTGCATGAAGGGATTATTTAAAGATTTAAAATTTAAAAAAAAAATAAAAATTTGAAAAGATTACAGAGTTTTTTAAATTAAAAATTATATGAAAGTCTATATATTTTATATAATATGTTTAATTTTATTAAACAATTATACAAAATGTTTTCATAAAAAATCTTAGGATACCCATATGATATTTTAGAATAATTTATGTCTTATTTAAAGTTTTCTATCAAAGAAAAGGAACGAAGGGGCTTCCAGGAAAGTAACAAATCGGCCGCCTCAATTAAATTATAGACCCCATGGTAGCGATGAAGTCAAATCGGAGAACTGCCTAGGATGGTTACGGTAGTGCGCGGATCGCGGTCTATACTTTCGTCTATTGGACGCGTGGCGAATATACGGGCCTTGATTACCGGAAACCCAAAGGCCCACATAAAAGAAAGTCTCCAACCAGGAGATGATCTTCCGTTACTTCTATTTTATCAACTCTCCTTCACTTTATCTGATTGAGACGAAATAGAACAAAGTTAGGACAGATAGAGGGAATAGAAAATCTAAGGGGTTTCCAACCAATGTAAAGAGTAGTAATAAATAATATTAAGGCCTTGTTTGGCAATCAGCTGATAGCTGATTCTATCAACTATTAGCTGATAACTAATTATATCAGTTGATTTGACCAACAAATTGTATTAACTGTTTGTTAAAGATGCTTGGTAAAATTAACTATTTAGTATTAGCTGTGTAAGTATAAAATGACTTATAAGGACATGAATTTAAAAAATATAGAATATAAATATTATATATTTTAGTATTTCAATGAATATTCTTATACGAATTTAGATTTTAGATATTTAATTATACAAAATTTAAGTTTATAACAGTAATAAAAAATATAGAACATATAATAATAATAATAGTACTAATACTAATAATAATATTATTATTATTGTTGTTGTTGTTATTATTATTATTAACAACAAAAGAACGGAGAACGAAAGAATAATAATATAATATTATTATTATTGTTTATTAACAACAAAAGAAGGGAGAAGACTCATGTCTGGAAACATGAGAAATGAGAAGTGAGATACGAGAGTATAGGGCATTTTGGAGATTTAGCCGAAAAAAATCAACTTATGGGTGTAAAACGTTCCTATTTGGAGCTGGTTGAAAAATAGCTGATTGGGTTGAATTAGCCAACCAAATCAGCTATCTACCAAACAAATTTATGAATCTTTTTTTAAAGTCAACCAGTTAAAATGAGTTGCCAGTTAAAAAAGAGATGATAAGCTCTTTACCAAACACATCCTAAAGATCGAATTTTAGTTTGAAATTTTCTTTAAGTATAATATCAAATTAAAGTTTGATTAAATTTAATTTAAAAAAGTTTGAAATTTTTGATTAATTTAAATAAAACATTTTGATTTTAAATTGGATATATAATTTATTAGAAGACCCAATTTTATCTACAAAAAAATTAATACATAGAATTATAAATTTAGCTTTTTAAAATAATAATTGAAAAGAAAATATAGAATAATTTTATAATTATTATGTTTTTAAATATTCTTATGTAATAATAAATAGTTTAAAATATATAAATTGTTAATAACATTATCTTTTATAAATATATCGGTACAACAACAACATTAATATAATAAAAATCTAGCTAATACATAAAATATAAGAAAATTTAATATTACGCAGTAAAATAAGTAAACAAATTATCTATATATATATATATATATATATATATAAATTTATTAACAGATATTCTCTTTTTTCTCCTTGCCCCGACAGCGGTTTTTAGGATCGGCTTCGTTGTCCGTAGATACGAGGGTGCGTAATTTTTTCATTTTTTGGGATGCGCCAAACAAAAAGTTGCTTAGGAATGTGGGACCCCTAACGTTAGGGGATGTCTTTGGACAGTTCCAGAAATTGGCGGGCCCCCGCGGGTAAGGACCGTAACACGTAAGACTGATTGAAAGGCGATGGGGCCAAGTTGCCCAGGTTGTAACATTTTCAAAGAGAAAAATGATCTTTTCTAAAATTTCGGGAAAACTAAAAAGATATAAATTATTTTTATTTTTAAATTCAAATTTTTAATTAAAAATACTTAAACTCATATCGAAATAATGTAATAAATTATTAGTTTAATTCAATATTTATTGATTTGAGTTAAATTTTAAATATAAATTAAATTATTATGTAAATAATATTTAATTGATCTATTTATTAATTTATTATTATGTATAATTTATTATTATTTTTTGACAGAACATTAAGAGAAGTTATTTTTAATTTTTCTTTTAAATATTTAATCTTTAATTTCTTAAGAGGTTTGAATCTTTTATTTTAAATTATTAATATTTGGAAAATGCTGCATGAAGAAGGAAAAGTCCTACTTGGCTACTTGTCTCCACTTCAAGAATTTAATTATTTTGACAAATGTATTTCAGAAGTTTCAAATCTAATCTGAAATCAAGAATTTCAATGTTTTGTATAAGTTTTCTAACCTGAAAGAGAGTCCCTTCTCACATGGAGAATCCAATGAATCAATATTATTCAATGAAAGGTTAACTACTTTCCCTCTTCTTGCTATCAGTTATTAATAAAGATCGCACCTTATTTATGCTTTCACACGTTTAAAAACATATTTAGAATGCGAATGGTTAGTACAAGAGAATGATAATAAAATTAAAAATGAATATGGTAAAAAATGATCACATAATGAAAAATAAAAATTGTTATAATCATTGTAATTACGATGGTTAATTAAAAGAAAAGAATGATTAACATTATCTATGATAATAATTAATTTATTAAAAATATTAATAAATAAAATTTTATTATATTTTTATCAATTACATTATAATTAACTAATTAATTATATTTTAAATGTTTTATATTTTAATTAATTATAGTTTAATTATCTTTAATTAAAAAATATGAAAAAATATTAGTATTTGCAGAAATCAAAACCGTTTTCCCCACACACGGGGAATAGACTATTACCTAAAATTAAGGTATTAAAAAATTATTCAATCAATCATAATAAATAACCAACTATTATCATTCATTTTTTTATTGATTTATTTCCATACCCTGAGCCAAACACCCCCTTATAATCTATAAGCATTGGGTTGGGATTTGAAAGACCCAATGAGGATTGGGCACTTTGCGTCTCTCTACCGATGATTGAGAAATCCGTGAAGCAGGGCGGAAGTGAATTGTGTGGAGATCCGAAATGGCGGATCCGAATCTAGAATTTAAGGGGTCGGTTTGTGAGGAATTAAGCTCGAAAGATTGAGGACGATCTTGACGTCAAGCACTCAAGCTCTCCACTTATGCTAAGGTTGGTGCTCGGTTCACTCAAGGAGGTATTACCTTGCTTTTTATCTTCTAATTCTTTGTTCTTACTATTTTTATGTTGAATTTAGTATCGATAATGTAACTGATCGCTACAAGTCGTGTATTGCACAATCTGTAGCTTTATTAGATGATTTTCGATTTGGTACAGAGCCAAAGGAAGCTATTGTTCTTCAAATTTTGTTTTTTTTTCTCTGCTTGATCTTGTAATATCCATCTTTTACTTGGATCTTCCTAGTGTCGTTGTTGATAATGTACTATCTTGTCTTAAGCTTTGATCTGTTAGGATTTTGTAGACATACGAAACTCACCAACTGTTGCATCCAGCAGGTCATGGCATTTTCTTTAATAATTATGTATTTGTTGACTCCTGATCTATGATTTTTATGCTTATTTTGGTCCCGTACATTAAAT
>JANJEY010000009.1:51340145-51369424 GCA_024703695.1 Erythroxylum cataractarum
AGTTCATGTCTAATCCTGGCTTAGAGCATTGGCAAGGACTGAAGAATGTCTTCAGATACCTTGCTGGAACTCTAAGTCATGGATTGTGCTTTACTAAGTTTAAGCTAGCAAATAATAACAGTCTAAGCCTACATGGATATGTAGATACAAACTATGCAGCAGATAAAAACACACGGAAATCAATGTCTGCATACTTTTTTACACTAGCAGGAAACACAATAAGTTGGAAGGTACAGCAACAATCAGTTGTATCACTCTCAACCATAGAAGTAGAATTTTATGCCATCACAGAAGGGGTTAAGGAATTAACATGGCTAATAGGAACCCTAGCAGAAATTAAAAATAACCCAGCTACAACAGTAATTTTCACAGATAGTCAAAGTGCTTTATACCTAAGCAAAGATCTAGTCTTGCATGAGAGGTCCAAGCACGTTGACATCAGACTCCACTTCGTGAGGGACAAGATAGCTCAAGGCTTCTTCAACCTGGAAAAGATCAAAGGTGAGTTAAATTCTTCCGATTTTGAAACTAAAATACTAACCCAAAAGAAATTCATTTTTTTCAAGGATTACTTACAGATCGAGGAACTTCCATGATACAGAATTCAAATCCAGCAGATCTCACAACGGGTGAAGATTAGGGTTTCGGGATTTGGGGATTTTTAGGATTTGGGGATTTTTCTTTAGGGTTTTTTTAATCTGAGCTACGATTGGTGAAATAGGAGAGAAGTCATAAGAAATCAAAGGAGTTTTCATCAGATCTCACAAATTTTGGGGAAACTAGGGTTTTGGATTTTTCTAACTATCTCGGGTGTTTCAGATCTGAGTGAAGATGATGGAGTAGGAGGGAAATTTGTGACAGATACTCCAACATTTCAACTCAACATGAACGCAAGAAGAATCAAATACAAGAAGAAATGAAGTGTGTGATGGTGTCTGTGAGAGTGTCGAAGAGTGAAGAAAGTCACATTCTAGAAACCTCTTACAGGTAAAGTAAAAAAGGCGCAATTGACTTAAGTCATTAAAATGTTGTCTGAAGCAATAACTCACTACACTGTCGTTATTACATCAGAAGCTTCACAATTTAGTGTCTTATTACATGCTGCAGGTCAAAGACAAAAACGCATCAAGAAAGGCACAATACGCAGACCAAAAGCTGAAGATTTAATGACTCACATGGGTGGGAGGCATGTGTCAATAATCAGAGACACAACAAACACTGTCGTATGACATTCACAAAGGACAGAAACAAAACGCAGCAGCCACAACACAATACGCACAGCATATGAAGGTTCATTAAACACTCACATGGAGTGCACATGATGATGGTCTGATTCAAGCCACACTCCACCGAAGACCATCTTCTTCATTCTTCTTCTTCAGCTATAAAAGGGCAGAGTTTATTTATCAGAGAGGAGACATACTTCACACAGAAATTCAAAGCTTCTTTGTAATTTGTATTCAGTAGTTGAAAGTGAAAAAGAGAGTAGAGAAAATATTCAGAGGTTGCTAGGGTACACCTGTGGGTACTAAGAGGATTTCTTGGTGAGGCTCTTTGCAAGTGTAAAATTACACTCATCTCTGTATCTGGTTCTCTTCTCTTGATTCTTCATAGTGAATTCCTCCACCACTATCAAGTGAGAACCTTGGACGTAGATAGCTTTGTGCTATCGAACTAAGTAAATCTGTCTTCTTTAATTTCTGCAAGTTGCATTTCTGCAAAATAACAAATCTTTGTTAAGTTTCTGGTTAAAGAATATCAGAATAGCAGTAGAAATCCCAACAAAATTTAATCGTTGCTTGATAAGCTACTGGACATAAATGATTTAACCAGTAATCTGTTGCATCTGCAGCTCCAACAACTACCACTGCTTAAAAGCTTGCAGGGCATAGAGACATACTTAACGAATTCACCCAGTTCTACTATGTGCTTACTGTAACTGGTGAGCAAACTCGAATTATTCTCCTTGGTTTCAAGGATAATGCATCTGACTTAATGGTTGAAGCTGCAATGATATCTTTAAACCAAAATTCACATGAACGTATAAGTTGTACTTGGGGTTTGCTTGAACTTCTGTAGTTTCTGTACTGATATCTAACTATTTTATGGAATTTCGCTCTATCTTATTGAGAATTTGTTGCTTTAGGAATTTAGAAGTGTAAGATTGTGACAAGAGAAGAGTTATGAAGTAATCGCTACTTTTTCCATTCATTGATTGAATATTTATATACAGAGATGTATTGTTTGTCTGTACACAGAAAATGAATTGAGTATCTGTACAGCTAAGTTTCTTACAACCGAAATGTCATAGGAATTGTGTATGCTGCAAGTGTATTCTGTTACTGTGAGGAATCTTAGGTGTTGGGCTGGAGCTGATTGTGGATCTGGAACTTGGGCCAACCTTGTTCAAATTGTTTGTCGCACATGTTGATATTTTGTCTCTTACATCCCCTCTTAAACGAGACCGGGGATTGGAAATAAGGTTGATTTTGGACAGAAGATAAGAGAAAAGTGTGGCTGTCAAGGGCTTCGTAAGTAGGTCAGCAGCTTGGTCTGTAGTACTGACATAATAGACATCCAAAACACCATATGAAATTTTGTTTCGAATGAAATGCAGATCCAATTCGAAGTGTTTGGTGCGAGAGTGAAAAACAGGGTTGTGAGCTAAGTTTCGGGCACCGTTATTATCGCACCAGATGATTGGTTTTTGGGATGAGGTGAAGCCAAGCTTGGAGAGGAGAGAAAGAAGCCATATGACTTCAGTGGAGACCTGAGAGAGTGCCCGATACTCTGCCTCAGTGCTGGAGCAAGCCACAATCGATTGTTTCTTCGAGTTCCAGTAGACAAGATTCCCCCCGAGGAAGACACAGCCGCCGCTGGTAGACTTCCGATCATCAGGCGAGCTGGTCCAGTCAGAATCGCTAAAGGCGTGAAGTTGAAGAGGAGATGAGGAGGGCCGAAAGTGAAGCCCTAAATCAACAGTCCTTTAAAGGTAACGGAGAACCCGTTTTAGAGCAATCCAGTGAGTAGTTAATGGATGAATGAGGAATTGACTCAATTTATTGACCGCATAACTGATGTCGGGTCTTGTATTACAGAGATACCGAAGTCCTCCAACCAAACTCCAATACAGAGAAGGATCCGAGAAAGAGAGGCCATCATGAAGAGAGAGCTTGGAGCCGGTGGAGATGGGAGTAGTACAAGGCTTGGAGGAAGACAGGTTGGCACGGTGAAGTAACTCACGCACATATTGACTCTGAGAGAGATATAATCCAGTTGTATTACGATAAGCCTCAAACCCTAAAAAGAAATTGATACTGCCCAGTGTAGTAAGAGCAAACTGTGAGTGAAGTTTAGTAATAAGATCTTGTATAGCTGCTAAACTGTTCCCTGCGATAAGAATATCAACAACATAGACTAAAGCAATTATAAGTAAACTATTATGCCTGTAGAAGTAGAGAGAGGGGTCTGATTTAGAGTTAACAAATCTCCAATTGTTGAAGGCTGCCTTCAGTGTCCGAAACCATGCTCTAGGAGCCTGCTTCAAGCTGTATAGGGCTTTGGAGAGGCGACAAACATGATTGGGATAAGTAGAGCTGACAAAACCCTGAGGTTGACTGATGTAGACCACCTCTTGTAGATCACCATTTAGGAAAGCATTATTTATACCAAGCTGTTGAATATCCCAATTATAGGAGACTGCTAGGGATAAAAACCACTTTAATGGTAAATGCCTTGACTACTGGACTGAAAGTCTTAGAGTAGTCAATACCAGGGGTTTGATTAAACCCTTTGGCAACAAGGTGTGCTTTAAACCTGTCCACAGACCCATCAACATTATACTTAGTGCAAAAAACCCACTTAGTAGGCAGTATATTCATGGTAGGATCAAAAGGGACCAAGCTCCAAGTATGGTTATTGTGTAGGGCAGAAATTTCATCTTTCATAGCTTGATGCCATATAGGATCTTGAAGAGCTTGAGGGACTGAGGTGGGTTCGGAGTTAGAACAAGAGGTTAAGGTAGTAGAATAGGTTTTAGGCTTGAAAATACCACGTTTGGACCTAGTTTGTATGGGGTGGATGTTTTGATAGGAGGGAGGATGAGGAGGGCCAAAAGAAGATGGGAGTGGAGGTGTAGGGAGAATAGAGGTAGGTTGCTGTTGAAGGGAAGAAGAATTAGAGTTGGAAGGAGAGGGAATAGGAGAGGGAGAATGAGGAATTACCTGAGTATTGTTGAAACTTGCTGCAAGTGGAGTGCTTGAAGATGAGACCTGAAAATTAACAGCAGGAGCTAAAACAGAGAGAGGTAAGCTGGAAGTTGGTGAAGCAGATGAAGATTTAAGAGGAAAAAGGGATGAATAAGGAAACTCACTTTCATTGAAAACAACATGACGAGAAATAAAGATCTTACCTGATGAAGTGAGGCTTTTATATCCACGGTGAAGAGGACTATACCCTAAGAAGACACATTTAGCAGTATGAAAATCAAGCTTAAGCTTAGAGTAGTACCGTAGGTAAGGGTAGCAACTACAGCCAAAGGTTTTAAACAGAAGGTAATTTGGGGTTTTGTGGTATAGGAGTTCAAATGATGATTTGTTATGAAGACGTGGTGTAGGGAGATTATTAATTAGAAAGACTGTTGTGGAAAAGGCTTCAAGCCATAGAGTTAGAGGCATTTGTGCATGGGAGAGTAGGGTTAGACCAGTTTCCTAAATGTGGCGGTGTTTCCTTTCAGGAACACCATTTTGTTGGTGAGTATAGGGACAGCTGAAGCGATGTTGGATTCCAATTTGATTGAGAAAGGGTAAAAAGGCTTTATATTCCCCCCCCAATGTCTGTATGAATTGCTTTTATTTTGTTATCAATTTGTAGTTCAATGTGAGTTTTGAACCGAATAAATGTAGATAGAGCTTCAGATTTGAATTTAAGAGGATAAAACCATGTAAACCATGAGTATGCATCAATAAAGATGAGATAATATCGATGATCCTCACTAGATATGTGAGGAGAGGGACCCCAAATGTTTGAGTACACAATTTCAAGAGGTTTAGTGGCAGTAATATCATGAGTAACAAAAGGAAGTTGATGTAGTTTACCCTGCTGACATGAATTACAAAATTGAATTTTACTGGAGTCAAACTTTAAGTTCACTGATTTTGAAATCAAGTCCAGTACATGATTAGATGGATGACCAAGTCTATTATGCCAAATATTGACAGATTTTTTAATATTGCAAGCTTCACATCTACCGAATACATTAGCAATAAGATTCTGAGGAGAAGGGGTCTTAGATAAACCAGAAATAGAAATAGAAGATGCAGACTGTGATGGAGTAATGGCTTGAAAACTGTAGAGCCCATCTTGAAGCACTCCTCTAAGCAGAAGTTTCCCTGAATCCTTGTCCTTAAACAAGCAATAATTGTCAGTAAATTCCACTTTGATTTTGTTGTCTTTTGTGATTTTAGAGATACTCAAAAGGTTCTTAGTTATTTGAGGAACATGAAGAATTTCTTTTAAGGCCAAAACAGTATGTTTGTTATCATGAATATGAATGAAAGAGGAGCCAGTATGAGCTATGGAAAGAGTATTACCATTACCCACAGTAAGATGATCTTTGTCTTCATATACTGTGCTATTTGTAAGGTTATTCAAGTCAGAGGTGACATGGTGAGTGGCACCACTGTCCACAAACCACGTTGAGTCACTTCCAGGATCTGTGGGGGTATAGGATTGTGGTTGATTGTGAGCAATAAATGTCTGTGGACCAGATTTGTGATGTTGAGAACCACCTGAAGTGTGTTGAGACTTATATTGTGGCTGCCCATTTGATGAATTTTGGGATCCCTGCCATGTTTGATCAAACCGTTTATAGCATTTCAGAGCATCATGACCAGGCTTTTGACACAGTTGGAAAAAGACTCTCCCTGACCCTGTCCATCTGCCATTTCTGCCTTTACCTCCTCTGCCTCTATAACCAGATCTGCTCCCATGAGATTGTTACCTATTGGAGTTATTAGTTGTGTGATAAGTAGCAACATTAGCTGAAGGTATGATAGCAGTAGTTTGTGTAGATAGAGCATTGAGTTGCTCAATCAGAGTCTCATGCATCATTAAGGTATATTGAGTGTCTTATAGATTAGAGGTTTTCATAGTATGGGTAAGAAACACAACTACTGGATCATATTCATGTCCTAAACCATTTAAGGTACTTAGAAGGAGTTCATGTTCAGGAACTCGATGTCCTGCAATTAAACGAGAGTCTCCAATTGTTTTAATTTTCTGCATATAATCTGAAATGCTAAGGGCACCTTCTTGTATTGTAGATAACTGTTGCTTGAGCTATAAGACACGGACTATGGAAGTCTATGCATACAATCGTTCAAGGGTTTGCCATACCTCAAGTGAAGTCGAGGAAGTGTTGACTTGCCCAATTACATCATCATTAATAGTGGAAAATAACCAACAGAGAAGGAGCTGGTACAAAGGGCTCTATTTGGAGATGTTCAAGGGAAAGTCGAAGTTTTAAGTGACAAGTTTACTATCATAAGAGGCCTCGTGGTAGTCTTATGAAGTATTGTAATTTGTTACTTCACTTTCTTCTTTTTCAGAGTATTTGAGGAGATCAGATCCTCTATTCTGGTTAATCAGTTTTTACTCTGTTTCATTTAATTCCATCCACACATTTATGTTAGGTCTATACAAATATGTGGATAAGATTATGGCATTAAGTTGGAACACCCTAACAGGAACAAGTGCTCCAACCCGTGATTGAGTACTGATTTACTGCTTCTGCCCTTTATTTAAGGTTCTATCAGGAGGCAATAAGAGACACTCTTGTACTAGCCGCCGTTATTGCAGTCTGTACATTGTTTTCTATTATCTATTGGCGCTCAAAATGACCTGTTAATACCATCAAAGAATATATGCTGGTGCTTTTCCAAAGTACTTTGGTACTTTGTTAGGATAAGTTGGGTTCTGTACCGGAGCATTTGGCATTAGCTTATGCCAATATGCAAAAGGTATTTCACTTGATTTTCTATCGGATTGCTATGCCAAATAGTTGGCTAAATTTACGGATTCCTATCCCACAAATCTATAGAAGATAACCAGTCACAAGAACATTAGATATGAAGGAAAGAACATTGGCATGTCTTTATCACTTTCTAGGAATCATAACTCAGAATGTTAGTTCCTTGTCAGGCACCAATACATCTTCAGTCACAGATTTTGGCACAGGTTGGTTGCTTTGACCTTGTTGGTTAGGTGGTACTACATTTCTGTTTGCGTTGCAATGACTCATTTCTGATATGAGATGGTTGCTTGCTTTGACTGCCTTTTGACGATTAGGAAATGTAAATATCCCTTCATGGTTGTGGTTCAGTGCACCTACTATATACACTAAGATTTTCAAGTCTCCATTATTGCGTTTCATGATACTTCAAATCTGCCAACATTCATGGACATTTAGATGTATTTGGGTCTTTTAAACGCTTTACAAATCCAAAGGGATGTGCTTAAACTTGGGCTTCTTGCCTTCTTCCTTGAAGCCTTTTTTCCTCAAACATGAGACCCATGTTTTAGGCCTATTTCTTGGTTGCTCTTACGACTTTCCACAAGCCTGGACCAAGAAGACAAGAGAAAAATAGGAAAAAGAAACCATAATCACTGTGCGAAGAGGGTCTATCGACTGATAATTATGAAAAGAGTTGGAGATCAACGACTAGGGCTCTCTCTTTCTCCTTTTTCTTATTCCCTCATTAATGCATGATCCAGAGGTAAGAATGGGAAATCTATGACCAATAGAAAATAAAAGGTTTTATGATGCAACCGGCATTTTGGTGGGTTGAATTTATACCTTTAATGGGGAATCAGTAAAGCATGGCAGTGATGTACAAATACAAACAAGAAACGGAGCTTACTTTCATGTCTTTTGCAGGATGTCTCCAGGTTTTAGCGTGAGAAAGAGCCAAAGGTGGGTATCTATGCACGAACAGAGGCTTAGTGCCACATCTCCACCACAACTCAGCTAAGTACATATCTCGCATTACTGTGACATTGTACAATACCACACCACCCTACTTCTCAGGCCCTCTGATGCCAAAAGAAGCCGCACAGCTCTATAAATGCCATCTTTATTGGATTTCTACCCCCATTGAGTGAGAGAAAGATAGAAAGTGGGTGTCTATGTTTGTGTTCCTACAGGCTTTTTACAATTAACAGAGACAGCTATTCATCTATCTTTGTGCATGCATGTACGTATGCTCGCTTACTTGAAGGCATTTGCATATTTACGACCCAGTGGCTGACTTTTCTTTTTTTAACATGAAATAGTGGAAGTGAGATAGTGTGTGTTAAGTCTGTGTGTAGTTACGTAATTGTGATAAGTGTACTGTACCTTATTTTGAGCGGTGTTATTCACTATCTCTCCTAAGTATTATTTGCACTCCATACTTGCACCTATCTAAACCTCTAATAGCCTTTTTTTTTTTTTTTGCCTAATGTACAATACTGTTCTTACGTCGTAGCTTTGAGCACATACGCATCCCCAAGACTCCAATCCTCACCAGATTAATGTTTAATGCTACGAGTACGAGCAGCTACGTCTCCCTCATTGTTAATGACACTAAAACAGTAGCGATCATATTTAATTTTCACATTGCGTTTTCGACTTGTTGCAGGAAGTTTTCAGAAATCTTTTGATCTCATATGGAAGGTTGTAAGACTTGTAACTGTGGCTTGAGCTCAGCCACAGAATTGGGCACTATTGACATTATCACAATCTTCCCCAGAAAATAACGTGTAGAAAACCAAAGAACACATCAAATGGTCAATACCAAGCTTTTTTAATTTAACACTTCTGCATTCTGTAGGATTCAGAATCTCAGCCCTGTAAGGAGTATAGAGAAAGAAATCTGGACGAGTATACTGGTAAAATCTCTTCCTTTTTCACGAACAGTTTTTGGGTTTTGACCCGTTGCGCTAATGTAGATTATGGCTTGGCTTTGTGAGTAATTGTCGCAATGTACTGTACGAAATGTCTACTTAGATTTGCGTTGTTCTGTCACCTGATAGACATAGATAACCATCTCTTAGCTATCACAGTATCTGTTAGCTATAAAATTAGTGCTGCTCTTCCAGTGAAACATCTCTTTTAATGATTTAGCAATGACAGGTAAGGGACTAAGATACTAGGTCCCACGTGATCATCGTGTGGTGAGTGAAGACATTAATAATTTTTTAGCAAATTTTGCAATTTAGATAGCTAATCTGTAACGTAAGATGCTTCTTGGTAGAAAATGACTGCCAAATCTTGCAAAATGGAGGGTAAATGGAATGATTGGAAGGATACCATTAAATTCCTATCATCAGGCGATGCACATGAGCAAACAAGATTGAATGTACTTGGAATTGGAGAGGTAGATAGCTCTGTCATGGAAAGTCTCCTTAGAAGTTCTAATCAGTTTTACGTCTAAAGTCTGATATTCATTCATATAATATGTACATACCCTGATGAAAAAGAAAGTACAAAGAAGCTGAAATGTCGTGATCATCTATCTTATCTTCCACACATTATCTTTTGTCTCCTTAATCCAAATATCTACCTCAATATGCCAGTAATAATTGTCAAATTGAAAGTCAAGATTTCCCACTGTATTTATTCCCAAATTCTACCCATATCCTACATACCTAACAACATTCATCAACCTGCAGGTCATCAACTCACTAAATATAAGATCCTGATGGCAGCCATGACCTATCTTCTATTGAATGGAGAAAAACCGAACTATGGAAGTCCATCAATTGCGATAGGTAACCATTAAACTTAAGGGATTGATTAGATGACACAGATCGTAAATTTTTATTACTTTTTTCCTAAACATAGTAAAAGGTATAGATTAATTTAAGTATTGAATGAAGTTCCATTGAGTGCCACCATAAGAACTTTAAATAGAGTTCCGTATATTACTTAAAGAGGAAAAAATGGGGACAACCCGTTGAGTAAACAGCTTCAACTGGGTTGAAAGAACACAAAAGCTTTTCTAACATACTCTTCTTCACACAGGATTGGATATAGTCTGCAACAGTGCCACTGAATTTACCTTTAAGAGCAAACTTGGGGAAGAGAAGACCTTTTTGCACACATGAGTGCTGGATGGTGATAGTTTTCAAAAGTTTTAGGGAAATGACAGCCATCTTTTTCAGCAAAAGATGGGTTTTACCTTGCAACTTTCTTGTAAATAAAAAGAAAGGTAAACCCTATTCCAGATTACAGTTTATGATAGTGTATGTAGGTAGAGGCCTAAAAACTAAAAAATAGCTAAAGGGGCTAGCCCTCTAACTCTAAGAAGCCAGAGAAATGAATGCAAGGACAAATTATAAAGTAAAAGAGCCAAAAAAAAAAAAAATTAAAAAGATTAAATTAAAAGGTATCTGTCTTCTGGTGTCACTGACAACTATGTGTCTCTGTACATATGCGTGGGAGAGAGAGGTGTGAGTGGTCAAATCCATCAGCAAAATCTAAAAGCTTCAATGCCTTTTGTGCGATCCCTGGTTATAATTGTTACAATAATGAGGCGGTGAATTCCATCTAAATACGCGGAGATGGTGTTAAGGAGTGCCCAGATTTTAGCAACAGTTCCTCTTTTTCTTGTAATAGCTCCAGGAAAAATACATGTATATCCCACAGTCATTTTTTTTTAATGTGATAAGTCGCATGTCAAGTTCCTGATTCAAGTAAAATGTTAATGTTCCTGAGCTTGATTTGAAAATTTGCATGACCCATTCTCGAACATGACCAAAGCATGTGATATTTCAGTTCCATTTCAATTTCAATTTGTTGTGTAGTTACATTGTAGCTTTGAGGTTTGGATTTGGTGTTGATATGGCCAGAACATGATAAAGTTGTAGTTCACTTTGAATCTAATCAAAACCATAATTTTATTTGTTTATACAAGCCAAATCAGATAGTTGGTTAACATGATGTGATTAACATACAAATAAAAAAAAAATTGAAATCTTTGTTAATTTAAATAAAATTTGAAATTTTATAATTAATAATTTTACAACAAAAAATTTATAAGGTACATTGAATAAAGTTTAAAATATATATAATAATTTTTATATTGTGAAGATTTGATGCAATTCAGGCTCAACAACAACAACAACAATATTCAGTAAAAGTCTTACTAAAATGTGAGATTTTAAGAGATTTAATAATACGCAATCTTATTTCTAAATAGTAGAGATGTTGTTTTCGATAGATTCGGTACAAATTAATAACAATACAAAATATCAATAAATATGCATAACTAAACATATAAATTTATGTAATACAATACATACAGGATATGGTAAAGATTAGCAGTACAAGATAAAGTATGTAAATATATGCACAAATTGGGACAAAAAGAAACAAGTATAAGAATAAATCACACTAGTCATTACAATAAAGTAAACAACTAACTAACAAGTACAATAATAAATCACACTAGTTATTACAATAAAGTAAATAGACTAAGTAACAAATTAAACTATTGTAGCTAAAAAAACTACAAGAGAATTAGTACTTCATCAAAATTTTAAGGTTATCTATAACATGAATGATTCAAAGAAAAAAGTTAAGAGGATTTAATAGAACAATGAATCGCTCTCTACATGAGATTCTTTATATGTATCTTAGTAAACTAAAGCTTTTTATTACGTGTCATGTCTTTTAAGTTTCAACAAGGTTTTATTATTTTATATCACTTCTTCGTAGATTGCCTTTTTTTCATCTTACATTCTTTAAATACTATTTTCTCACATCTTCTCACTGAAACCTTATGGTGTCTCCCTTTAATATACCTAAATTACCTAAATCTTGTCTCTCTTAATTTATCATTAATACTACTCACTTTTAATTTGCTCTTGTCAATACATTACTGATCTTACCTCTTTTAATAAGATTATATATTCAACAAACTATCCTTTGCTATTATCTTATAATTATACACTTGTTTAATAAGTTAATACTTTACTTCTTAAATATAACCGACCTAATCATTAAACGATATAATTTTACGATTGATCTTAAGTGGTATGTTAATTGTCTAAGCTCTAAACAATTAATGGAGACCTAAAAAAGAAAGTAATACTAATTACTTGTAGATTCCTTCTTTTTCTGTTATTGCTAATGAATATTAATGTACAAGAAAACAAACAATTAAAGAAGTAACCAAGAAAGCTGAAGCGTAACGGGATAAATTATCAGGAGTTTGGACACTAAGAGATTCTAACTATAACTTCAGTTTAGACTACACGATTTCGAAGGTTTCCACGAGCATCGATCGAACAAACACAGTCAGAATCAAAATCAATAGGGATCAGGATCAGGGTGCCTAAAACAAACGGAGTACTCTGATTAATGTGAAAAGACACATGAATCCAAAGCTAATCAAATTGGCTAATAACTGGGATTGAGACAGTGAAGCTGACAGTATCTAGAAGTCAAAGCTAGACGTGTAGAGTATTATAGGTGCCCGCCATTCAGGGCTTTATGTCTACACGAAGGTAAACATAAAACAGGGTTAACTAAGGATTTGGACCCATCTAAATTCCAAACCATGTGATATATATATATATATATATACATAGAGGATCAAATCTCTTAGTTTCAATTTAAGTATTCCTATCATATTTCATTACATATCATCCACACGTTTACATAGATTCTACACAAACATATAGATAAAATTTAATAGAATAGGGTTATAAACAAAGGATTTTATTTGTATATATAATTTGAAAGTGTGTAATGTTTAAGAATTTTTTAAATCCAACCGTTTAATGAAAAATATTACTTCTAATAATAATTTAGTAATTTGATTAACAAAAATTTTATTACGAGAAAATCCGGTTTTTGTGGGGGTATAAAGTAATAACATATTATGATCACCATCAGGTATATATATATATATATATCCTATCAAATTTTTTTAACGCATTTACTTTTTTAATCTGCATCATTATTATTATGTCACATTTGTATGCGGATTTATTGAAAACAGCTTCTTTATTATATCATAATAAGGTTGCGTACTATTAAACCTCCCAGACTCCGATTCACTGCAGGACTTCGAGATATGATGATTATGATGATGATGATATGTAAGCATTTATCTAAAAAAAATTCTCTACTACACACCACAACTTCTTTAGATAGACATTTACATATTACGAAAAGTAAGGATTTTGTCATCTAAATCATCATCATCAAATTGTTAACAGAGTTAACTTTTTAAATTAAACTATCAAAATTTTAAATTATTAGTCACTCAAATGAAATTTTTAAAAGTTTATATACTAAATTGAAAAATAAAAAAGTTAGACATTGATTAACCCTACATATGTATATAATTATTTATGTACAAATTTCATTATTCCATACATTTTTTAATTTATGATAATGTAATTATAACTGCATTATTACAATGTGGTTAGAACCACTGTTAAGATAACCTGTAGTTATTATGTTGAAATTAAGTTTATTTTTAATATACATATATATGCACGATTTATTTAACTAGTAAACAAATAAAAAGGTGTCAATTGCACAAATAGCAATAAAAATTAATATTTTATCATTGGTCAATTACTTATTTAGTGAGTTGCATTAAATATGAAAATGACTTTACCAAGAAAAGTGTGAATTTTAAAAATCTTTTAAATAAAAAACAATGATGAGGAGATCTCCTATGATAACTTAAATTACTCATGATTGCTCTCATGTGGTCTACAATTAGAGATCAGATCTCCTTTTCTGATTATATTGTTCTTATCATGTTCAATTAAATCTTATCCACATATTTATGTGAACCTCACATAAATATATGAATAAGATTTAATGAAACATAGTTAGAACAGAGTAACTGGAACAGAAAATTTGAATTGTTACAATTATTCACGCAACTTTAGTATAACTTGTAATTCATAATTTATAATTTTGATTTAAATATTAAAATTCTTACCTTTGGTATTATCAAAACAAGCTTTTAACTATTTGAAAGCTAATTAAAAGAAAAAATTAATTCATAATTTTGTGTGTGTAAATTCTTGTTTTGACAAATTTGGAGGCTTTTAAAATCTTGAATAGATTAATTTTAGTTAAAACTAGTCTCAAACTTTTTTTATTAAAAAAAGGATAAAGAATATAAATTTTCTTGATGTTCAAAAAGTTTTAGAAAAATCCTTTAATATTTAAATTTTTAAAAAGAATTTGTCAATTTTTATAGATAATGACAAAATACATGCGGTACGAACAGGATCGTTCATAATATTTTATAGATCCCGGGCAAAGTAAAAAATGAATCCCTATTTTTGCTTTTTTTGAGCTTTTATAAGGAATAAAAAGAAGCAAAGTGTGGGTCTTTTATTTTTCTTTAGAAGATCAAGAGTGAACTTTATTTAATTTCATTTTTTATAAGAGTAAAAATGGGCCATATTTTATTTATAAAGATAGGCCCTAAGCGGGTGTCTAGGTTGCCCTTACTTATGGTTAACCTGAGATACGAACATCGTAAGTAGGTTAATCAAACGTTGCTAATATAGTAACCCAACTCAACACTTAAACCTAATTAGGATCAATTAATTTCAATCTAAATTAATAATTTAAAATAATTAAAAGAAATTATTAATTTGCTATCAAGTCTAATCTAAATTAAGTCATCATATAAGTAACATTGAAATTATTACTTGCGATGTTCATATTCATATCGGGTGTGTTTTACTATTTTAAAATAAAAATAAAAATTTAAAAATTTAAAAACCACATGCAAATTTGTATCTTTAATTTAAAAAATTACTTACGATGCTCATATTCATATTGGGTGTGATTTATTATTTTAAAATAAATTTTTTTAAAAAATTTTTAAAACCACAGACAAGTTTGTATCTTTTATTTAAAAAAAAAACAGAATAAAAACATGATTGAATTGATGATGGTGAAAAGAGAATTTATAGTCTCTTTGTGGTCGGTCTAGAATCCCCATGGAATTGTAGAGAATCGAGGAAAGGATTTATTATTTAGAAAAAAAGAAAAGAAAAGAGAAGGCTTTTTCAATTTTTCACAGCCCATCTTAACTGTGAAAACAACAGGTGAATGAGCAAAGCCCATGCACACGTCCTTTTCTTCTCTACCCCCACACTCTCCCCCACCTCTGCCGCCTCTGCTCGCTCTCTCTCTCTCTCTCTGTTATGCATAAACACAAAACATAACACATCCATTGGGAATGCCAACCATTCATTTCCTTTGATCTCTAACCTCAAGACCCTTTAATGCATACACACACTCACTCACTCACCTTGCCTCTGCTTCTATCTATCTCATATGCCAC
Organism: Erythroxylum cataractarum; assembly: GCA_024703695.1. Classification (NCBI taxonomy): domain Eukaryota; kingdom Viridiplantae; phylum Streptophyta; class Magnoliopsida; order Malpighiales; family Erythroxylaceae; genus Erythroxylum; species Erythroxylum cataractarum. The sequence goes on from JANJEY010000009.1 coordinate 51,355,517, forward strand.
TGTTGATGATACATAGACAAAACTACAACAGCAACAAAACTCATTTAAAATATTCAAGTTCGAGAGAAGGGAGGTACCCTTTATAGTTCTGTTCTCTATCCTTTCTCTATAATAGTGGCAACTTTTTATTCTCTTTCCTCTGTCTCTCTCTCTCTCTCTCTCTCTATCTATCTCAGCACTACATACACGCACCTCTTCCTTTATATCTATAGTAACAACTCAACAATCAAGAAGATCAGATCCAAGAAGAGGATTTTCCTGTCTATCAAAAACATCCGCTGATCAGTCCAATACCCATCAATCAAATCACAATCAGAAGTCCAGAAAAGAAAAAAGTGAAGAAAGAGAAGGAAAAAAACATGTCCTCCTCATCAGCTGCCTTTTCACCGGACCACCTCTCGTCCCCCTCCGACCAGCTCTGTTACGTCCATTGCAACTTTTGTGACACTGTCCTGGCGGTATCTTTTTCTTCTCTGTCTTTTCTTCAGTTTCTTTCAATATTCTTATCTTACTCTTTCTGGCTCCTTAAATCTTTTCTTGCTTTTGTAATATCCTTATCTTCTTCTGTTTTCTAGGCCTTTTTTTAATGGCAGCTTTCGTAGGGTTTTAATATTGTTTGTTTCTTCAATGGTGTGTCTTCAGGTGAGTGTTCCTTGCACTAGCTTGTTCAAGACTGTCACAGTTCGATGTGGTCACTGCACCAACCTTCTATCCGTGAACATGCGCGGTCTGCTTCTTCCTGCAGCAAACCAGCTTCAACTTGGCCATGCTTTCTTCAACCCCCAGAATCTCCTGGTATGACGACAACATAGGGTTTCGTACAAAACCACGTTCTTAGATTGTTGATCAATACATTTCTGCAAATAGTGCTTACGATATTTAAAGCAATGCAGTAATATCATTATGACCATCTAGCAACAATGTTTCTGGCACAAATTTCTTGTTGTGGACTTGTAGTGCTTTGAATTTCTAACACAAGCTCGTAGTAATTCCTTGTTCTTGGTGGTTATAGGAGGAAATTCGAAGCACAGCTCCATCAAATTTGCTGATGAACCAAGTTAACCCAAACGAGTCTGTTATGCAAGTTCGCGGAGCAATGGAAGAGATCCCAAAACCACCAGCGGTGAACAGACGTGAGATTCTCCTTCACGTTTATTTGTTTTTCTTTAGTAATGTGCTCTGGTCTGTTATTTGTTTCAGTGGCAACTCCAACATGTTTTAGGTCGATGAGCTTTCTTTCTGGGTGACGCGAAACTTTGTCAGACACATTTGCACTTTAACTTTCGTAAACCTCTAAACATTGATGAAAAGCCAGTTAGAACTTTTACACTGCTCAACAGTCTCTACAGATTTGTTGGTTGGTTTTCAAGTAGCAAGAATCTTTAGAACACTCGTGTGATGCTTGGCCTTCATCCCATGTTATTTCCCGATTTATAAAGTGCGACAGAAACCCTCCACCAGATCTATACCCAAGTCTAAGTTTCATAATTTTCTGAGACTCCATGGGCACACGCACATCCTAAGTGCACCAGTAGTTCCAATCCAGAAACAGGAAGCTCGAAAAGATGTTATATGTTTATACTCAAATTGGTTATCCTATTCTTGTCATGCATGTGGTATCTCATCATGCAAAAACTGTTTCTGCTACAAAATTTTCTGTCTACATGCATATCTGTACTCGCTAGAGAGAGAATGGAAATGGGATTATTTCCTTTTTCTCCCCCGGAACTATAGATATGGGCTATACCCACGAATTGATAGATAGATATCTCTTCAAATGATATGATGAAGCAATGATGGAGTGAGAGAGAGAGATATAGAGATGGAAGGAGAGATAAACCAGAAAAAAATCAGAAGTCCTTTAAAAAGTCAGCGAAGTGATTTAACGTTTCTGTCTGTTCGTTTGTCTTTGTTATGTCTGTGCGTTCCATGTCCAGCTCCAGAGAAAAGACAGAGAGTCCCATCCGCTTACAACCGCTTTATCAAGTAAGTAATCTTCAACTTAAAAACCAATGAAACCACTGTTTTATGAAGAATGATTTAACTTAATCTAATCCAAGTGAAGAACTTGTAAATGCCCATGAAGCATCAAATGCATTTCAAAGATCTTGACGTCTATAAATGTTGAATTCTGATGTGCAGGGACGAGATCCAACGCATCAAAGCTGGAAACCCTGATATAAGCCACAGAGAGGCTTTTAGTGCTGCTGCAAAGAATGTGAGATCCGAGGAAACTCCTCCATTGTTTGCTCACAGCCTAGGGTTCCACATAGCTTGCCAAGATTCAATTAGATTTCTTTTTGACGTTTCTTGAATCTCGATTTTGTGATTCCTTTGTTTGTTTCTCACAGTGGGCCCATTTCCCTCACATCCACTTCGGACTCATGCCTGATCAACCCGTGAAGAAACCCAACCTTCGTCAACAGGTAATTGAAAAACCCTAATCTGTGAAACTTATGCTTATCTTCACAGACCCTTTACCGTCCCATAACTAAACTGTACTTAATCTGCTCTTTTCAGGAAGGAGATGATGTGCTCATGAAGGACGGATGTTTCGCTCCTGCCAACGTTGGTGTCATTCCATACTAGTTATGGAGCCGTACTGTTAGGGTTTATATGCTCTACTTTCTCTCTTCTTCTTCTTCGCTCTTTCAATTCGCTGTTACTGTACTGTTTGCTTGAAGCTTCAAGACTACATGTTATATACTATGGGTTTGCTTTATTTTTATGCTTATGGCGGTCTAGACTGGTGATAGCTTCTGATCACGAGAGGCCTCGAACTGCTGATCTCCTTGAAACCATCGGAATGAAAAGTCTTTTAATCAATAGTACTAAATACTAATGATATTTCCTACTCTAACACAAAATTACTTAATTTTTCTAAACCCATCATCATTTTTTCATTCCAATTGATGACGATCACCTAGTAAAAATATTGATTTTTACTACTTGGGTATGTTATTATATATGAATTATGAAGCAATTCTTTATTTTATACTTTACCAAATTAACTTTTTCTGACACTCTTTCGATATGGTTATCTTGAAACCACAAATGTGATAAGAGAAAACCCATTTAGGAAGAAAAAGGAGTAAAGGTAGAAGAGCTTTTGTATGAACATGTAGATTATAGTATTTTCACTCCCTAATCTAACCCTATAGTTTAGTTTTGAGCTTTCACAAGCATCTTGGATATTTGATTGATTTGTTCATCCTTAAAACAAAAACGAATAACAAGGAAAAGAAGGCCATTCGGTTAACCATGTAACAAGCAAACAGAACAAATGCTTAACTTATCAGGAACATATTACCACGCATTCAGAAATAATTTAAAACTCTTTAAACTTAGTATCCAAACAAGAAAAAGGATAGGAGAAATTTCCATGGTAGGTAGGCTAGGAGCAAGCGTCCAAACAGTATTACACCAAATTAGTAATGACAAATTAGTCAAACTTTGTAACAAGTCACTAAGTTATGTCCAATTTTGGTTTCAAATCAATTCGAGATTAACCAAATTTTGGGTCCGATCAATTTTGACAAGAAATTTTGAGTTCAGATTGCACGATTCTAAAATTAACAGACCAATCAAGATTTAACTAAATTCGAATTCAATTTTTAAATTTTAATTCGAGTATAGTCTCAAACTTTGAAAAGATTGAGACCTATTCAACTCTGCCAACCCTACTCCAAATTAAGCTCTTCATCAATACTTACATGAATAAGTATTATACAATGATGTATCATTTTCATAATTCAGTATTATTATAGATAGCAAGCTCATGACCTATGCTCTATTATATTTGTTGCATGCACTAAAAATGAGCATCAAATTTAATGTCTCAAAAGATGATTTGAAAGACATGCAGTAAAGTGCACATGTTGGATGTTCCAACGTCTGAACAAGTTAATGTTTCTAGTCATGAAGTGCAAGACATTCCAAGGCAATAATGTTCTAAATATTCAGGAGACTGGGCCATCCAACTTTCTGGGGACCATCTCTCAGTCACAATGTTCAGGATCTGGCCATGGTAACACCAAGAACAAGAACAAGAACCATATAATTCATATGTACGAAGAATCAAAAGTTGAACATAACATCCATAACTAAACCTTAATTAATTGTCACGATATCTGTTGGCTAGATTGAAAGAAGCAATCAGTTCATGAAATTAACAAGCCGAAAGCAAAAGAAAAGCTATGTCACCCATAACTGGACGAGATGATTGTATTGGCATGAACTTGCACGTTCTCACCTGAGTTCATGTACCCATCAACACATCGAATCTTTCGGGTCTTGATGTTATAAGCTAGACAAGTCAAAGTATCATTTGCCTTGCAAGCTAACATGATAAGTTCTTGCTCATCGCTTGTCCACCCAATGAACTTCAAGTAAGCTGTGAACATGAATTCTCTTGTACGAGCAAAATCAAACCTGTGGTAACGAATCCATTTTCGTCTGCGAACGTCCTTCAAGATGTGTATCAAATAAACAGCAAGATTCTCTGTGACTGTGCAGAGGTACTCTCCTTTCTTCAGGAACGCCAATGGAGTCGTCCGTCCGCGAGGGATACGTAAGATATGGAAACTTTCGTCGTTGGTGTCCATGATTACTGTTTCTCTGTGTCGAGCCATGGCCCAACACAGAAAACCTCCTCCAATGGAGATAGGATGGGTTTGCATGTATATTCCATAATATGGAATTGTAGTCTCGATCTTCCTCCAATCATCATCGATCCCAAGTCTCAAAACGCAGAAATGAGCAGCCAATTCTGCGTCCTGGAAACCCCAGACCAACGTGTATACGCCATTTTTGTACACAAGCCCACAACTAGAATGGTCTCTACTTGTGCATATAACTGGTTGATGAACTTTAACACCTTGCATGGTGAACGGGTTAATGGCGTATATGAGCTTGTTGCAAGGATCACTGAGCAATGATAACCCTTTAACGCTACTGAACATCAGTCCTGGATACCGAGGAGCCAAATAAGTTACGCCAAATTCGCCATCTCTTCTAGGCTCTAAGAAGCGAGCACTGTATGGGAATTGCTTGTTTTGAACGAAAAGACCAGGTCTTGCATGTTGGTGATGTAACAAGGCAAAGAAGGGCTGCTTGATGAGATCAGCCCAGAGCTTGCAAACCAGTCTCATGGAGCCTAGAAAATGGGCTGGGATCATAATGAGTATGTTGAAGATGACAGCTTCAGGGAGATACGGCATTTCGTCAGAGTTCATTCGTTTCGTATTCTCAGAGCTAGAGGCAATCTCAGTCTTTCCGTACTTGCGTTTGACCATTTTGAATTATTAGATAATAATCTAAGAAATTGAAAAGCAATAAAGATCCAAACACAAAAAGATTAATTACCAGAACAATGCATCACCAACATTAGCTTTAAGTAATGATATTCTATGAACTTTTAATTTATTGCCTGTGGAAGATATAATTATAATAACAATCTTAAAAATATTTATAGTTTCAAAATTAATCACAATTATAATTTATGAAAATTTACAAAAATATAACTAATTAACTTGCTTTAGTTAGGATAAAATAATTTAATGTGAACAAATACATAAAATTGGAATTCTCTCTTAATTTAATTGAATTTATTAAAAATAATCCGACTGTAAATTAGTAGATTATTTTTTACTATTTCTTTCTTTTCTATTATAACGGTCACAACTAAAATCTTATCAATCATTTAATAAAAAGCAACGAACAAAATTTTAAAAAATTTTAGCGCGAAAAGAAAACAACGGTAAATTAAATTTTTGATAATTTTATATAATCTGATTTATTACCTAACCAAAATGATCTATGACCCTTATAGAAATACAATACAATAAAACAATAACAATTCAGTAAAATTTTCACTAAAATGCAGAATATGAAAAGATCCGACGATAATTAGTAGAAAGCTATTTCCAAAATAGAACTATTGTACAACAAAGATCTAAAACTTGAAAAATATGTTAATTAGTAGAAAGCTATTTCCAAAATAGAACTATTGTACAACAAAGATCTAAAACTTGAAAAATATGTTAAGAAGTACCAAGTAAAGAAGCACACTGTTCATCTTTTAGGAACATGTTAGGGAAAGACTATCAAATCATCTTATCATAAAGGAAAAGGATGAGAGATATGTTTTAGATATATTTAACAACCTATTGCATCCTCCAGATCTTTCTGGTTTAGATCATTTCCCTCGTAAAGAACAACTAAAAAAGCTAAAAGCTTAACATGTACAAGATCTGAGAGTTTTACACATCACAATTCACACTAAATCATAGATGAGAAATGATAATAAGCCCAAGTTTACTTAATTAGAAACAGTAACAAACACCCAAATCAACCTCAAATTTGCAGTGATCAACAAAGACAGAAAAGAGTGTGGTTACCAAACAGTGCTTCTGAGTTCTGCAGCTTGAACTTGTTCTTTCTTTTTCCTTTTTGTGTGTGTGTGTGTGTGAGTGAGATGGGTTCTTCTTCTGAGCACTAGTGAGAATCTAGCAGATATGAGAGTGAGTAGAAATCTATTTATAACAAGAAAAAAAAAAAACTCAGCATTAATTATGTAACTGAAAATGCATAATTCGTATTTGGCAAGTCTTGTTGTCTTCTTCTTTCCCTGGGTAGCACTAGCACATCCCACGAGTTCATATGTCTGCTCAAGAACTTACACACAAAACTAACGTTGCCTGACCCTGTAGCCCCACATATTGTCCACGTGGCAACCCTGTGCTTACTTACTCCTTTGAAGTTTTATTTTTTCGATTCTATTTTCCAGGGGATTTCTGTATTCAAAGCGAGTCGGTGGTACAAATGGTAGTAACGGCTTACAAACGGCGTCGTTTGATTTCTCTCCGGTGTGAAGCGGATCAACGATTGGGGCACGGCGTCGTTTCTCCAGTCAACGACTCAACGTTTGCTTATGTAGCGAATTAACGAGTGGGCACGGCGTCGTTTCTCTCCTTAACGCATATTTCTGATGTGAAGCGAATTAACGAGTGGGCACGCGTCGTTTCCTTTCTTAACGCATATCTCTAATATTAAGCGAATCAACGAATGGGCACGGCGTCGTTTCATTGGTTCTACGTTTTGAATACTGTTGGATTAAACTAATAGAGTTTTTATTAGTAATACTTTTTTCTGTAAATTTGTTTTAGAATAATTTTCTAATAAGCCAATTGACTATTTAGTTGTCATTTAAAAAGAATATTTTTTGAAATAGTTTTATACAATAGACTATTTGGTAATATAAAAATAAAAATATTTTTAATTTTAATTATATTTTATTTTGTAATAAAAAAATTTATGTATATAAATATTATTTAAAATATGTTAAGCAATATAAAAAACACAATATATTAATTATTATATAATTTTAAATCATATGAAACATAAATGAAAATATATTTAACCAAATATTTTATATAGATTATAAATATTAAAATATATGAAAAAGTCAAATAATATTATATAAATCTCAAAATAAATGTGAAGATATATTTGTGGGTATTGTGAGAATTATGTGTAAAACATAAGATAAAAGGAACTAAAAAATATGCTCATTAATTAATTTAAAAAATTTATCAAAAATATTACTTTTTAAGAAATTCAAAATTTGAGTTTATTAAAAAATTATACTTTGACTATTAAAAAAGTCATATTTATTAAATAAAATTTTTATTTTACAATCAAACACTCTTTTTTTTTTTATTGTGATAGAAAAAAGGTGCTTATTTACTCCTTCCAAACATAAACTTAATCGATTTCGACTTGCTAAGTTATACGGAGCTGTATTACAACAACTATTTTCCAATTAAATAGACTGCAATTAGCAGGCCCATGATGCGGATGGTTGAGGATCGTTATAACCCATTAATCTTCTTTCTTCTGGTCGAGGCATTGCTTGGTTCTTGTTCTTCGATTCTGATTAGTCCCTGACTTAGAGCTTTCTCATTTCATGTGTGTTTTAGACCATCCAAGAGAAGGAATAACAAGTTCTAACCATGTGCATATATAGGCATAGCATTTGTAATCTTAAAATGAACCCAAATCCGAACTTACAATTCGTACTAGAAATGGATTCACTTGAACCGAAGGCAAATCCACTTGGCAAAAATTTTAGACACTAACCATTGTTGGCTCAAACTCAGATTTTACTAATTAGAAAGTTGAACTAAGATCATCCGATTAATATTATCCTGTCTTATTCTGTCTCATAAAATTTCAACCATTTATTTTGTGAGATTCACGTAAAATTTATATAAAATTTATATAGATAAACGACTGAGATTTATTAGACAAAATAAAACACTTTAATAATAATACACAATTATGGTAAAGTACTCTTAAAGCTATCAAATCTGACATGAAAGAGAAAAGACAGAGTAAACTTTACAACTCCTTTTAGACATAACATGGCAACAGAGAAGATGAGAGAAGAAAAGAAAGGGTCTAAGTATGGATCAAACTTCACAAGCCAATAGTTGGACATGGCAGTCACTTCCATGGCCCTCCGCGATATCGGTTAAGAGCAGGCTTATCTGCAACCTTAACGATCAACGGCGACATGGATTTGGTTTTCGATGCGGTTTGGGATTTGGGTTTCCATCTGCAACCTTAACTCTCAGAACCATGTGGAAGCATATGTACTTCAGCCTCACCATTGCTCCACCTGCAACTCAAGACTTGTTGTGCAGAAGGCAAATCAAATCCACAAGTAATTTTGTTTTGTCCTACTTTTATACAGTTCATACATGAATGATTACTCTTCAAACTTCAATCCACTCAAGTAAACCAGAGACTGAATCACTGTCTTCCCGATTCGAAAGCCCGGAGTTACAGTGAAGCCAACCTTCAAGTTCGATATAGCAGGCGAAGTGTGCCGTCTCGTAACATCTTCCATATAAACCATAGAAAAATCAACCCCTCTTTCCACTTGAAAAATCTCGACAACGGGATCGAAAGAAAAAGCCAGCGTGTGAAGGGTCCATACAGAACTAGCCATGTTCACAAATGACTCGTAGAAAACACTCAGCGACCTCCATGAACTCAACACAACTTCATTCGGATCGAAATTGCTGAAAATCGACGACTCCATTGTTGGATGTATAAGCTCTTGATACTTCTTTTCACAAAATCTTGAGAATTCACAGCTTGGTTCCCTACTTAGTAATTCGAGAGGGTTGCTGGATACATGCTCAAGTAATCTCTTCGTTGAGTTTCCTACATGTCCATTACATTGAATTTCAGTCTCATTCTCATCCAACCCAAAACCTTTCGAATCAAAACCACGAAATAAACCCAAACAAACATATGATAGGAACGAGTACTGCTTATGCCCTTTCTTCGCATAGTCAATATTACAATGAACTGAATTGGCAGCCAAATCCAAATCCCAACCAGCTTTTTTCATCAAATGAATCAAAACTTTAGTGAACTTATGCGTTGCTCTACAACTGTCATTCAATGTAGACTCAAAAACTTTAACAGAAAACAGAACCTCAGAAGACGAATTCAACTTCAAGTGACGCGACAATCTTTTTGAAAGCTTCGAATTTGACGTGAGCACATCACCTAATGTTTTCCTCAAAGCAGTAACTTCGTTATCTTTTTGATCAATTTCTGCTTGCAAACGATCCGAGATAGTCCCTAAAACTCTTAGCATGCTTTGATTCTCTTGTACTTGAGCTTCTAAGCAAGATCCAATAGAGAAATTAGCGACAGACTCATTATTCCCACGCGTATCTTTATAAAATCTCTTGAAGTCCGACAATTTCTGCAGATGCCAAACTAAAGCTTCATCAGCCGACTTTATGCTTTCCTCGTTGAAAGGCACATGAGCGGTCTGAAGCTGCAAGTATGAAGCTTGAAACGAAGAAACAGTAGCGAAAATCGAAGAAACCAAAGTGTGGACCAACTGTACATTTAGTGGCTTGAGTTGGGTCGGTTCCTTGTACTTCGCTACCGATGTCCGATGGGACCCTTCCTGAAGAACACTGGAAAAAGAGTCAACAGACTTTTCGTTCGTGTGTTGGTCGGGTTTGAGGATAATAACTTTCTGGTCGGGAATGAAATCTTCGGCGGAGTCGAGGAGAGAGAAGCCGTCGTCGTCAGCGGCGTTATCGGCGGTTGTCTCCTCAGCGAAGAACTCGAAAGTTTTGGTCTTGAAAGCGAGAGCAAATTTCTGGAACATCTCCGAGATTTGAGGTTGTTTCTGTTGGTGAATTGGTGTGATGTTATCCATCAATTTCAGTCACTGACAAATTATTCTTATCTTGGTTTCGGGGATTTGTAGAGAATGGAATCGAACCCGAAACTTTCATCAGTGTAAAGATCGATCGATCGATTGAAGAAGAGAGAAAAAAGATGGTATAAAGTAACAAAGAGGAAGAACAGAATTAGTGTTGAGGTGTATGTACTTTGCCTACACAGCTGAAACTGAAAGTGCCTTTATTTGCTGTTCTTTGGATGCCTTGGGAAGGCAGGTATGTGTGGTGAAGTGGGTTACCTGCCCTTTTCTTTTTTTTCCCCTTTTGGTCTTTCCTTTTTTATTTTTATTTTTTTCTATGAGGTGTTTTAAAAATATTCAATTATAGAAAGACATTTTTAAGTTATTCACTTTCGGGTTAATTCTCGCCCAAACTTAGTAGGTTTTTTATATGAGGCAAAACTTTGACTTCAAATTTTAAATGACTTTATACATAAGGACAGTTCGAACCTGCGACCTAACTTAAGTTAAAGAGAGTCCTTTACCAATATCAAATTAGAAAAATCCTGAGTCTATCGTATTGTGATTTTTAATTTTAATTTTAGTTTTAATTTTTAATTAAAATTTTATTTATTTTAATTGAAATCCTAAAAAGGGATACACCCGAACCCCAAGACAAAATCGAACACCCTGTTCAGTGTAGTTTTGTGGTTGGAAGTTCTCTAATGACCGTGTTTAATTGAAGAATCGGCCGTTTACTTGTAGTATTAAAATGTAAAGAAGGCAAGACTTTGTGTTTTGTCCGTGTTAGTGATAATGATGTACCAGGCGAAATATCAAAAACAAGTTTGTTAAAATTGGATTTTTAAGTTCAATTACTAAGATATAAAATAAAATATAAAATATAAAAAAAAAGATTTAACAAATTTAATTAATATTAAATTGTTATAAAATTAAATAGTTTGATATAATTTTAAAAATTGTTCTTACAATAGAATTTGAAATTTAATTAAAAAGACTGTTAAATTAAAACTAATTGATTGATTTTAATATATATATATAATTTGTTAATTAATTAATTAATCAATAAATTTTTTACAACTCAATTTATTAAAATAAATTAAACGAAAAAATTAAAAATTAAACTGAATGATTTCAATTTTGTAATTATTTACAATTACATAGGCACACTACGATATATATTTTTTGAAGATGACACTAGATTATATATCGCAAACGATCCTTTCCCTTAATACTTTAAACAATGTAATTACTTATTATAGAGAAAAATAGGTATAACTGGTTATTATAAGTATTAACATTTTTTTTCAAAAGATAGCGGTTGTGGGTTCCGTTTTTTTTTTAAAGCACAGCATTTTGCAATAAATAAAGCTAGACAATACAAATTATGAGAGATGTCGAGTTGCTACTTCCTACTTTACAAATGAAAGTTACGGATTGATATTATATGACTAATACAGGTCAGAAGATACTCAATCGGCTAACAGATAGTACAAAATCTTGTTATTTGATATTTGAAATATTGGTATCAAATGATATTTGAAATATCGACTAAATACTGATTGGTGTGGTAAAGTTTAAAAAATGATTATTACTTATACATAAAATATGTGAAAAATTAATGTTAATAAAAATAAATAAATTATGGTTATTTGAAATTTTTATTATAATTTTTTGAGATAGAGTTATTGTAAAATTATAAATTATACAATATAATATATTTAAGGCCTATTTTGCAGTTTTATCCCAAATCTTGCATATCAGATTGATTCATACTGTGTGTTGCTGTTGTTATTATTTTGCAATTTTTAAAAAATTCAGAAACAATTATATAATTTTAAAAAATGACCTAAAATAATAATTTATATTAATTAATGCCAGTACAGTATCGTATTAGAACCAAATTTGGTACTAATATAGATTTTTTTAAAAGTGACACTAATATAGATATGGTATTCGTAACATTGTTACAAATAATTTTTTGAATGAAAATGAGAGAATACACTAAGTACATTATATGACTAATACAGGGAAACAAACCCTGGACATATCATTTAAAAAGAATAAGAGACACCCTATAAGTGTAGTATCAAAAGTGGTGATCCCAAACTCAAAATGAGCGGCGGCATTGGCGAGCCAATTACCACACCGGTTGCCCTCTATGTAGATATGACGAGATACAATTATCGAGTTATGAGCAAACATTGATACCCATACAAGAAGGTATAACATTCGGATTGGTATATTTGGCAATTCCAAGTTGGCCTAATCTAAAGTCTAAGGTACGATGTTTAAGTTTTTTTTTTTCTTTTTTGACAATAAATGGTAAGAACTATTATTGGCTGTCACGCCGAATAGAGTCATAAATACACATAGGCGATCGCTGGGACCAAACCATCCTGTCCGTCGAGACGGAAATAGCTCTAGCAAGCCTATGAGCTATTCCATTCGCAGTGTTGGGCCCCGAATCGTATTAAGCATGTTTATGTTACTTTTTGAGGTTTAATTTGAAAATTTATTATGTTGGACTTAATTGAGGTTTATAGTGATTAATGGGATGAAAGTTAAATGTGGGATCAGCTTAAATTAGAATTAAATTAGAATTCAATTGTTGTTCGCAGTTGAAAGGAATAAAATGGCTTAGGGTCAATTTAGGTATTTCACTATTGGTTTTAAAGACTAAGGCAAGGAAGGAAGGTTACATGGGTCCATTTAAGTTTCATTTTAAAATAAGAAGAAGAAGAGTATATGGGAGAGTCGTTTGAGAGGGGAAAGAAACAAAATTTTACAAGGAAGGGAAGGTTTCATCAAAACTACATAGTTTTGATAAGTGATGAGTTGGAATTTAAGAGTAATATTAAAAGATATGTGTTAGGCTTTAGGGAGAAGATGGGTCACGAAAATTCTAGAAAGAAGAAGAGAAAGGGAGGTTTCGTAGAAGAGAAGAAGAAGAAGAAGAAGAAGAAGAAGAAGAGATTTGGGTCTTATGTTTTCTTGCTTAAAGAAGAGTAGTAGAGAGTGTTTTAGAAGGATAAGAGAAAGAAAAGTTTAAGAGTTCATCAAGCCAAGAGGAAGAAAAATTTTCGTGGGTCTCCTTTCAAGGTAAGAAAAATGATAAATTCTTTGGATTTATGAGTGGTTTTTGATGCTTAAAGCTTGGGTAAGGTTTGGGTTAAGTTAGATAGGTTTAATTCCATGTTTTCCTCTCTTAGGTTTGTTTAATTTTGGGATTTTCTTGTTAATTGGGTTATTATTGCTTAATGAAGGTGAAGCGAGGTTATAGAGCTAGAAGCAAGGTTGTTTGACTAATTGCAAGGCTAAAGGATTAAGGTGGGTGATGATTTAATAGTTGAGTTAATAAGCTACTTAATCGCTTTGAAATAAATGTCATAAAAGGTTTTCCTATTGGTTTCCCAATTTTTTAATTGAATTGCTATTGTGATGGTTTAAAACTCATGTGAAATGTTTTTGAATGTAAAGATTTTATGATAGTATGTGTGAATTGGTTTGTCAAGAGAAAAAGATCCGAATGGATGATTTAAACGATTATGTGAAAGTGATTTTTGCCATTTGAGGCTAATGATCATGAATTGATGTGAATTATGTGATATACATGTTTGTTTGGGTTTGTGGTGGTCCCTCATGTGTGATAGGTGCACCTGTCAAAATTA
>JANJEY010000009.1:51420695-51431268 GCA_024703695.1 Erythroxylum cataractarum
AATATTGAAGTTTGGATGGCAAAGGATGGCTTTGGAAGCCATCCTTTGCCATTCCATCATGTTTTAAAATAAACTCCTAAACAATGGTCTAGATCATTTGGGTCATTCCATTCCTTGCCTTTTCACCCCTCTACCCACATCCAAACATACTCTTAAAGATCAATGGTTTAATCAGAATTTAGCTGTGATCAAACCGATAACTAATAAATATATAAATATTTATTTTATATATTATATATATAAGATAAATTTTAAACATAATATTTAATTATTTATTTAATTATAAACTTAACTTCAACCTTCAAATTTTAAAATATATAATTTTTTTTTAAGTTTACCTACACAATACAAAATAAGATAATAAATATCACTCAGCATATTTCATCAAAAAGATTAAAAAAATCACTAATCATAATATTCATTCAAGTTGAAATCATCAAAATCAAAGTATTTTAAATAGATCGATCGATTCTTTCTTTTATCGGTTCAGCAATTTTTACCGGTCTAACTGCAAAATAAACTGATCAATCTCTCACAAAAATATATGAACTAAACTGAACCGTTTCATACTTCAATTTACTGATTCTCCGATCCGACTGATCGGATTGGTCCAATTATAATCCCAAAAGCTCGTTATAAGTAAACAGCTTTGACTTGCTACAAATGGTCTTCGCCAGAGTCTTGGAATGGACAAAACTCTCCAACACATGTCATGATACTTGTAATAAAGAAGATATCTGTCAGGGACCCAACAATGGCTGCGACAGAAATTCCATGTTCAACTAAACTGCAAGTGGGCCGAGGAAACTGATAACTAACCGCCTTCTCTTATTTATGGAGCATCAACCACCAGATTTCATAAACATCCCAGTTCATCCTTTGTCTGTCTCAAATTCATGTGTAAAAGGATTGGCTTATCGATAACGAGTTCCCAAACATCTACTTGTTGAACTATTCTGAAATCAGGGTAATTTTTATTCTTTACCTTGTTCTGAGCTTATTTTATTATTTATTTTATTGCTTATTTTTATATTTTATTTATTTGGATGCATTCATCATGCCTGAACTCGTTAGAGTTAATCATCTGATAAATCAACAATCTTAGTATAAATAAGCGTCGTATACCTGGATTCCCAGAATAATGACTCTTACTTGAACATGTATGCATAGGCATATAAAAGCAAGAGGCGCCATGGGACAAAGACATGCGTTTCTTAACATTATGAATAACAAGATTCTGTCGGAGAAATCGTATTGGATGTGGCAGTTAATAGCTCAATCGTTATTCAATGTTTCAAGATCGCAAGCACATGCTACCCTTGCATTTGCATGGGACCATGTACGTATCATGTCTGCCATTAATGCAGAAAATTAAGCAAAGCAACAAAAATTTACTAGTCTTGTGCATGATAATGAAGATACAGGAAATGGGTCATCATCACAACGACTTTGTTCATTATATGGCCAAAGTTAGCATAAGATGTACATAAGCAAGTTCAATTCTAAGAAGCATCATATGAACAAGGTGTAATCCCATTGAAGGTTTTATATATATCAGTGATCTATTGTTCAGTTGTGTGAAGGAGGATGAACCTTTGGTGGCGAATAATCCAAGTTGAAACCAGGATGCTTTTCTCTGCGTGTATTATGTGGAATTCGCCATGAAACGGAACCAAGAGACTCTTTTGAAATAGCTCCTGTTGCTTTTGGTTTCTTAGTACTCGTGACATGGTCCTCTTTTTCCTTCAGGTTTTGAGCAGTATCTTGCACTCCTCCTGTTAAGGAACACCCCTCCTTTGCTCGAACTGAAATTCCCTTCTGAATATTCTGTACAATGCGGTGCCAAAAGCACATAAAAAAAACTGCATTTGAAACGTGATCAGTGTAAAAAACTAACCAACCTGAATGGATTGTTGAAAACTTTTCTCAAGCTTCTTATGAGGAGATGAAGCAAGTCGTCTGGCATTACATAAATTCAAAGACATGCATATAAGTGAAAGAAGAAGTAGTTTTTTGATTGGCATGTTTAGAACGACAAGACTAGCCGGCTAAACAAGGATAGTAACAACAATGGTAGAAGGAGGAGGTTGCTTTGTGGTTTCGCGGGTACCGGTTTTAGCTAGGGAAGTGGTGATGGTGGTATTTGTAGTAAAAAGCATTAAATGCAAGTACCTCAAGTAGTTAGATTAAGGAGTCTTCCATTGCAGAACATGCACATGTATGGGAGAGAAGAAATGAGGAGAAGATATGCAGAAATGGATGGTTTGGTTTCTTTTTGTCCCTTCCCTTTCAAGTTTCAATCAAATGGGTCCCTGAAAACAGACCCTATAAGGGAAAGAGAAGAAAAATGTAGCTTAAACACCCTGCTCTACATACATGAAGAGTGAATGTAAGAGAAGAACAAAGAGAAGATTTTCTTAAACAAAGAGAAGTTTAGGGTTCCACCACTTGCATGGTTCGTGCTTCCTTGTTTCTTGCTCTTGCTGTCCCTTTTTTTCACCTTGAAAAACTTGATTCAGACTATTTTATATCATGTTTTTGTCAGATCTGGTGTAAAGTAAGACACCTTTTTGCTCTTTCCTTTTCGTATTTCAGTGTTTAGAATCTTTAGATTATTCAAGTCAATATTGAGACGGAAAGAAACTGCTTAGAGACTACACATTTCAATGCATTCTTAGTATTAGATAATATTAATGTAATTAATAATTTATAAATTATAATATTCAAATGAACTATTTAATTAATTAATCAGTATAAATAATAAATTTATTTTAATTAATGCATATATATTTAATATATTTTATTTTAAAATCATCGTTATTTGAAATTTATAATATTAATAATTGGCAATTATGTAATTCACAATCGGTAAACAAATGGTTTACCTCCTCTTCATCAAATACCCATATGTCTTATATTGAAAATTGATATTTTTAAAACATTAATTACGTTATCATCACTTGTTAATTTTTAGTAGTTATTGTTATTAAATAAAAAATTTTATTTTATAATATTGATGGTCATTCATTCGCACCAATCATTAAAAATATTTTTATTAATTTTTACTATTATTTAACAAACATGAACCAAATTTATAACACTAGTTAAATAAAAACCAATTAACAGCAACAAAATGCAATTAACAACAACAATATGTATAACTATCAAGTTTATATATATATAAGCTGAACAAAATGTTAATGTATTAAAAATCAGACCGATAATTAAATCAGTAAGACAAGAGATTTGATGCTTAAAATGTTTAAATGGTATTAGACTATCATAAAATAGGTTAAATATTAAATAAAATTAAATAATTTGAAATATAATCGAAAGAAAATATCATTGTTTATAAAAAATTTTAAGTTTAATTATAAATATTGTTAAATTTATTTGAATTTATAAGAATATATTAATTTTAAAAATTAACTGATTAATTAATAAATTAATGGATTTTTAATAACAAAAATTATTAAAATAAATTAAAATTAAAAATTAAAAGCTAAAATTTGAAAATTTGAATAATTAAATCAATTGAATTTTTTTAATTATTAAAAAATACAACTAACGGCGACAAAATGCAGATACGAGCAACCATAACTGTCGTGCGACACCCACGATACGAGCTTAAAACGGGAGGTGGGTCCAAATACCAACGGCGTCGATTGAAGAAAATAGAAGAGGAAGGCACAAGGGGACAACCGGACATGGACCGTCTCTTCCTTGTAGCTTTTACGAGGAACACTTTAATAGCGACTTGGAACCGTCAATACCGGCCAAATAAGACACGTGTCAAACACCCATGTGCTTCAATGCAATGCCACGTGGATCGGGCCCAAGGTGGCCTCCAAAACCCATGTTCTTGGTCCTCCATGTGTGGTCCTCTGGTCCCAGTGGAAACCTACCAATCCCACATTTGGAGACCCCTTAACAGTTTTTTGAGGTTTCGAGTTGGATTTTTGTATTCATTAACTAAAAATTTCATAAAATTAAACTCAAAACTAAATATAATTAATTAATTTTAGATTTAATTAAGATAAGACTCAAATTAATTTATCATCCTTAATTCTAATACAAAATTTCAAAGTTCAAGGACATCCACAAATTGAATGGTTAGGACTAGAAATTTGGGAACATGTTTTGAAATAAATCAGAGGAAAATGTAAGATTATCATACAAAATTAAAGGTACGTGTTACGGTTTAATTGTCCCACATAGATAATAAAAGAAACTGATGTGAGGTTTATAAGCTTATAAGCTCTCGTATTCTTTAAGCTAACTTTTGGTATTGGTTTTTTCATAAGACCTGTACCAATTAATATCAGAGCTAATACCATTCCTTCAAGTCCTCGTGTCACATTTACGAGTGGTGACACCGATATTGCAGTATTCACCCAAGGTTAAAAATGATCTAACACATAGCTAACTCGTAAGTATATTGGTGGTTATAACAATGTTCGCCTGAAGCTAGAAAAAGTTTGGCGCACAATCGACTTGCAGATGCCTGGGTTTGGAAGTGTGATGAAATGTTACGATCTAATTATCCCACATCGGCAATAAAAGAAACTAATATGAGATTTATAAATTTATGAACTCTCTAATCCTTTAAACTAGTTTTTAGGATTAATTATCTCGTAAGATCTCAGTGTCAGTATGTTCATCAATTATAATATCCAAACATAATTTTATTAATTAGAGTTTTACTTTTAAGGAAAGGATATAAATAATCAACATTAAGTTAACACTAACATTACAAGAGAGCTACACCGGCATTTTCAAAATGGTGAAATGTGCTGTGGAGCTTTTGTGTTGGACAAGACCAACGGCGGCGAGACAGGTTTGGTTTACGATGCGGTTCGTGATTTGGGTCTAATATGTCTTGTAAAAGCCCTGCATTCTCGGACAGCCCGCCTCCTTTTTTCCCAATGCACGTTAGGTTACTATGCACATCATCTGCGCATGTTAGACACAGGCGGTTCATCCAGATCCACAAGATGTTAAAGTTGCCAGAATTCTAAGTTTGACTTGTAGGTGCACAGCTGTTGGAGTTTGACTCGAAACATTTTTTCAGCCTGTTATCACTTATCACAGCTCCAAAGTTTACTTGTAAATGCAAAAGTACTCCAAGTTTGACCTTCAAATCCAAATTTAGGCATTGCGGACGACATCTCTGTATTAAATTTAAATTACTCAAGAAAAATATAGCTATTTATTAAAAATATTTAATAAAATTAACTATTTAATATTAATTGTTAATGTATAAAATAACTCATGAAGTCATAATTTTTAAAAAAATTATAAAGACATTAATATTATATTATTTAATATTTCGTTGAATATTCTTATAAGAATTTAATTTAGATATTTAATTTTACAAAAATTAAATATATAACTTTGTTAATAATAATAATAATAATAATATTATATTAAATTCTCTATTAATATGAATGATGCAACAAGCTGCATCATATTAGTAGTTTTGTATAATATATATGCATTTTATTATTTAATAAATTTAAAAATCTATAAATTATATCATGACATAGATATAATATATAGTAGTTATATATTAACAATTTTAATTTGATGCGACTCTTAACGTTCAAAAACTTAATATTATGATATTTTTAAATGCAAATTAATATTATAAAATTAAATGAATATTTAAAAGTTTAATTAACCCCTATATTATTCCAAACTTCGCGACTTAATTGTACAATAAAAAAAATTAACTTTAAAAACACACGGAACAAAAGTAAAGAGTAAAGTGGAAGCAATATTATCATTAAACAAACATCTAACTTCAAAAGCTCTTTTTATAAAATTTTTAGAAATCAGCTTATTGGAATTAATCGCGACTTAATTGTACAATAAAAAAAACTAATTTTAAAAAAACAAGGAACAAAAGTAAAGAATAAAGTGGAAGCAATATTATCATTAAACAAACATCTAATTTCAAAAGCTCCTCTTATAAAATTTTTAGAAATTAGCTTATTAGAATTAAATAAGCTAACCAATAAATTATTCATCAAGCATATCAATAACTTTTTAAGATGATCAAAAAGTTAATTTTAATCAATGAGCTAAAAAATAGCTAATAAGCCGATTGCCAAACACTCCCATTATCTTAATATTAAATTTACAAAACAAATTTAACATCAACATGTACTCATAAGGAAGTTGTTTTTTGACGGGCTTATATTAAAACAATATATGAAAACAAATATATATATATATATATTAAAATAATAAAATAATAATTATTAAAAAATTAAACTAAAACAGACATTAATAATAAATAAATAAATAACTAAATATGTAAAAATAAAATATAAAAATAAGTAATAAAATAAATAAACACGATAAAAAATAAAAATACAATTAGTAAAAAAAACACAAATAAAAGAAACGAAAAATAAATCGCACAAAACATTATAGATCAAAATGATATTATTTTAGTTAATTACACTAAAACTGTTTCATTTTAAAATAGCCGGAACTGTCGTTCATAATGTGAGTGTGACCCTTCCTTTCATCTTAAAGTCGGGCTTTGCAAGAGAAAGACGAGCCGATTTGACTCGGCCTGCATCTTTGCGAGAGAAAGACGAGCCAATATGACTCGGGTCTCGGCCTGCATCATCTAAAATTAATAAGCAAATTTCGATTTTAATGGGTTTCAAGCCAAATTCAAATTTAATAAGAAAATACCAAACTTAGACGAAATCAAATTGAACTTTTAGTGGCCGTTTAAATAGAAATATATCAGCTTTTATTAATATAGCTTTTTTCAGAAATTTTTTTAAGAAATTAATTAGAAGAATTTTACTTTTTTTAATTTTAACTATATTTTATTTTATAATAAAAATTATTTAAACTTATAAACATTATTTAAAGTATGTTAAAAAATATACAAAAAAATCACAATATATTAATTATTATATAATTTTAAACTATATAAAATATAAATAAAAAATATATAAATTATAACGTAAATAAAACTAATATTAAAAATAAATATAAAAACTTATAAAAACTAAATAATATTACATAAATTTCAAAATAAACGAAAAAATGAGTTTGTAAATTTTATAAAAATTGTGTATAAAACAGAAAGACAAAAAAGACTAAAAATAAACTCGTTAATTGATCAAAAAAATCTTTCGAAGATACTTTTTTAGAAGCTTCAAATTTGAATTTATCAAAAAGTTATAAGAAAAAGTTATAAGAAAGGTATATCTATTAAAAAAGTGTCTTCATTTTATAGCCAAATACTCATTTAAAAAACAAAAAACAATTGCAGTGAAAAAAGATACTTATTCACCATTTAAAAGTTCAACCAAACAGGCACTTCGGCTCAAGCTCAAACCCGCTGGCCCAAGAATTCAATAATACCAAGCTATGTGTGGTTGAAGGGACATTAAAGCAGAATCTTAAATACCCATAATGCATGTCAGCTAAATTTTAGGGAAGAAATCATTAAACTTGTGAAGGGAAGGCTAATGCATAGAGTAGCAAAATCTAAGTGAGAATAAGAAGAAAGAAAAGTTAACAACAATATACGATATCATTCAGTTTGCAGGAAGTCATATACAGAAAATGACTGTACATCAAAGACAGATGGAAATCATAAATAATACTGCGCATGACAACATAAATGTTCTTAGAAGCCATGGAATCATAAATGCCTCCCAAACGTGTTTTCTCCACTGTACGTTACATAAAGAAACCCATCATCATCCTTTTTCTCATCATAGATCTTAGACAGTACTGATCCTGCAATATTATTTGAAATACTCAGATAACTACCCGATTTTGGAATAATATTCTGGAGTAATTTTAACGGAAAACCGCATGATTGAAAGAATAATCACTCGAGAATTTTGGTAGGAATAATATTTCACACCATTTGGCCAAATTTTATAAAGAACATGTTCAAAGCGATAGTATGTACATGCAGCGAATGATCATAAGCTGGTAATTGTCAGTATATGTAGAGGGAGAGGGAGAGGAAGGTGTTACCAGTTGGTGGGAGAACATTGTCAACAAATATGAAGATTGCCTTTTCTGCACTGAGTTTAATTCTCTTCCGGATTACATAAACAAATTGTCCAACTGTAAGGTCAGCTGGGACAAGGTACCTGTACAGGTTTCAACCAAATCAATAAATAGAAATCACTGTCAAGCATTTAAGTTCCAACATCAACCAGAACAGAATGGATTCTTACTTTTTCTTGTCAATGTTGGGAATATCACTTCTCTCAGCCTTCTCCACAATTACCTAAGTTGGAAAAGAGTTGATAAGCATTGAACACAAACTGGGAAATGATGTTGAGATATTGCAAATACCAAATAAGAATCTAAAAAGAACATAGTATCTAAAATACCAGACAATTCTTGTTGGAAAAACACAACTGGTGAAGACTACAATTGAGCTTAGATCGCAAAGCAGAACTGAAATCAAAGCATGTTTATGACATCTGGGGAAATAATCAATTGTTCTTCATGGAATATTAGTCTTTATATTATCAATTTACTATCCAAAGTTTAACAAAAACAGCAATAAAAAATTTCATCCTGGACATCTAATTGGATCTGCCACAACTTTTACTTTTGTTTGCTGACGAAAATTTCCAAAAGTTCATGTGATCTTCAAAACAATTATCCACTAGTAACAGATACTACCTAACACAGTGTTTCTGTATTATCTAAATTCGATTAACAAATGCAGATCCAGGTAACATTAGATGCATGGGTTTCGGACAATCTTACTACAGAAAAAATCGTCACCACCGTGTAAAAAGCAACACAGAATTCATTTAAAGTCTTGCTTAACCAGAAAAGAACAAAATTATAGCAACTTCTCTTCAACAATTCTTCATAATACCAGACCAATATCATTTAAGAGGTTAAAGTGGTCGGAAAAATCAACAATAGTAGCACTTTTGCGTTCCATCAATCTTCCAAATGCATCAATCAAATTACATTAGCTTCAATAACCAAAAAAAAAAAAAAAAGGCTTAAACATAGTTGTTAAGAGTTTGATTCATTCTGTGGGTATAAATAATTCAACGATCAGTAAACTAAGCCCAAGAGCTAGAGACAAAATCTCACTGGAACTCTATCTGGGTATTTCTCCCTTATTCTTGAAGACTCCGCTTGCCTCTTCTCTGCAAAAAAGAACCATAGATTTTATCAGAAATCAGGAACCCAAACAAAGAAGATATCTTTCTCTGTGGTCACCAATTAAAAGCAGTTAAATTCAGACATGGAAACCAAACAATCATCAAGATCGTACCGAAATCATGCTCCTGTTTGAAGCTGCTTTTACTCATGTTATCAAATAGTTCTGCAAACATTTTCCAGGAAAAAGAAAAAGAAAAGAAAAACCCTCAACAGATTGATCGGAACAGAACCCAAATACCACAAGAATCAAAACTTCCTAGCAACCAAACAGCTCAAACATACAAGGAAAACAAAGGGCCATACGAACGAAAGACTTACTTGGGAAACAAAGACGAGGATCGGAACAACTTGACCCAACTTGGAGATAAAGTCAGGACTTCGTATTATAATGTTGTTTATGTAGATAAAGCCATTATTTAACAGGCTTCGGATTCTTCTCCGTTAATCTTGTGGAGAAATTCGGTCACCAATTAGCTTTCCCCACGTGTTGGGAATAGCATTATTATATTTGGAGAGGCAATTTGCTTCTGAACTGCCATTGTTACGGATTAGGTTTTGTTACACGCTGTCATAATCGACGCATTCAATTACCACGTGTCTGTGACACGTTTAACTGATGAGTGCCGTCCAAGGTTGTCGAACTTAACGTTGTTGCGTATTTGAATTTGCCAGTTCACAAGCTTCTTGCTCTGGTTTTACATATTTTCCTATTCACATTTTCATTTTCCGCTTTAGAGTGTTGATTTTGTTTGGAACGCTTTTTTGTATTTTACTTGAGGAATTTCAGTTATTATTTTTATTGTTTATTAAGTAAATTATTTAATATATGTAATAAATCATGTATTATATTTAAACTTTTTAGTTTTTTTAATATTTTTAAAAAAATAAAATAATGTAATTTATAATAAAATTTTGTATAAAAATAAGAAGATTTTAACAAAATTATCTCCCAAACATATCTTAGAACAAATAGTAGCGATGACAATTTTTGGCACATAATCTTAAATTTAATTATTTTCAAAAGGCTAACCCAGGCTCAGATTGATTCAAGATCCAATTATTCTAAACAAAACAACATCGTTATATTTAAAAGATTTAGGCTTCGGATGGATTGCGCCTAGGCAGCTTAAACATGGATCTAATTAAAAATCAATATATACTTTAAATTAAAAAATTATTTTAAAAAATTGGCAGATATACAAAGGCAAAATAAAACCAAGTAGTAGTAGAAAATATCAATGTTTTAAAAGCTTAATCGATGAGTTTAAAATTTAAAATGTTCAATCAGCATTAGATCGTCATAAAATTGATTAAATATTGTATAAAACGAATAATTTGAAGTTAATAAAAATATTAATTGAAAAATAATTGATTTATTCTTGTTTACAAT
>JANJEY010000009.1:51466619-51479579 GCA_024703695.1 Erythroxylum cataractarum
AATATGTCCTTGAGCTTGTGATTTCTGTAAGCTCGCAGATAATCCTTCCGCACAAATGATGAATAAATATGGGGACAATAAGTCTCCTTGTCGAAAGCCTCTATTAGGAATCAAAGGTCCATATTCTTCGTTACCGCGGACAAAATAGTAAGTCACCGATGTTACGATATTCATAACCTTTGAGACCCATGTTTCATGAAATCCCAGCTTCAGCATAATCAGTCTCAGATACTCCCACTCTATTCTATCATAAGCCTTACTCATGTCTGTCTTGAGTGCGAGAGAGCCCACCTTATCTTGAGTTTTCCACTTGATATAATGAAACAGTTCATACACCACAATAATGTTATCGGTAATTAACCGATTTGGAATAAAGGCACTCTGGGTATCAGAAATAATATGCGGTAATATTTTTTTCAATCGGTTGGCTATTGTCTTGCAGATGATACGATCATTAACGTTACTCAATGAGATAGGTCGTAAGTCGGCTATAGTCTCTGAATTAAACAGACTAAACTGGTTTAATATTTTAATAATTAGAGTTTACTCGATAAAAATTGCAAACTAAATAAGAAAATTTAAATTTTAGTTAAATCAATCCTTTATAATTATCCTAAACCAATTTTAAACGTATGCAATAATAAAGTTTTAATTAATGATTAAAAATCAAATTGATTCGATCGACTTAGTTATAAAAACTTTAAATCGATCAAATTTGTTTTTGATTGATTTTAATGAATCATTTTATTAAAAACGTTCAATTGATTAATAAATTGACTGATTTGATAAATTAACTCATTTTTATAAATCATAATAAACTAATAAATTTGTATTTAATAATTTTCTTTTTAAATAAAATTTAACCTTTTAAACATATAATAATAATCTTTTTCTTTAATTATATTTTAAACTTTATTACATATTAAATTTATAATTATCTAATAATAGTTACACTTTTAAACTTTAAACTCATGACCACCTAGAGCCAATGTGAACGTTGTGGTATCAGAGCCATAAATAGTATACTAAATGTTGATACTCACTTATGTAGTATCAGAGTCAGGTTCCAAAAGAGTCGGGAATAATACAAACTTTGTGGTATCAGAGCTAGATTTCAAAAGAGTTGGGAACAATACAAACAAGCTATAAATAGTATATTGAATGCTGATACTCACTCGTGTGGTATCAGAGTCAGGTTCCAAAAGAGTCGGGAACAATATCAACTTTGTGGTATCAGAGCTAAATTTCAAAAGAGTTGGAACAATACAAACAATGTGATATCAGAGCCATAAATAATATACTGAGTGCTGATACCCACCCATCTGATATCATAGTCAAGTTCCAAAATAGCCGGGAACAAAACCAACTATAGTACATTACAATACAATACAATATCCTTTTGAAACATGATTAGGGTTCATAGACCACTAGCCATTGAAAAGACACTAATTATCACACTGCGACATTAATCAACATGAGAGTTCAATATATGATTAAGACCAATCCAATAGCCAATTGAACCAATTTTGTTGCTCAAACTAACTTTCAATAGCTAAGGTTTATACATAAATATGTGGATGAGATGAATTGTAACAGGATTGAAATAATAAAATTGATACAGGTAATCGCATCCCTTCAATAATTAACGGTTTAATTTTGTAATAATATTTAATTAATAAGTTGTCAAATCCAATTATAATAAAGAAACTTGTAACATGTGAGAGTTTTATATCTTAATTCACTCGTAAAATTGTTTTAAGTTATTAATTCATGAGTAAAAGATATAGAGCTCTCACATATTATAAGAAAATTTTAAAAAATAATTTTTATAAGAATTTTTTTAAAAATAATTTTAATTTTTTTAAAAAACTTCTTATCTTAAAATTGGGTTAAAAATAATAACAAAATAAATTTTATTTACATAATGATTAAACTTAACTCTTACACTTAAAACGAACTAATTAAATTTAAACTAAATTAATAATTTATTATAATAATTTTAAATTATTTATTTAAATCTAATATAATCAGTTTGAGTCAAGCGTAAGATTTAAGTTAGATTAACATATTATTGACATTTAATTAGTTCGTGTTTAATGTTCAGATTATATATGTTTCATTATTAATTTTTAACCAAAATTTATAAGAAGAGATTTTTAAAAAATTGAAACTTTTTAAGATTAAGAGTTTATCTAAAATATCTAAAATTATAAATATGTTTATATCTTTTACCCCTAATTTATTAAATATATCTATAATGAGAGTTTTAATTATTTGCCATCAAATTTAAAGAACAATTAACGTGATTAAAAAAGGAAGACTTAGTCTCACATTGGCTGAGAGTGGACCAATCATGTTTAACATTTTCACTACTTTTACTTTTGACCCCAACTAAATATAGATGGTTAGTCAATAAAGACTCTCATTTTGACAACTTGACCCTGAAATCGAACTTGATCTGTGAAAAAAAATTCAGTCTTTGCGATAGGATTCGATCACAGCCGCACATTTGTAACTGGAGCAAATGAATCTCAACGTTTATACTACCGTCTTGATATTTTCAAAACCCCTCAAAAAGCCTCACTCATTATCTCCAGTCGTCAGATTCAGTTTCGAAAAACAGGCCAGCAGAGCCTGTTTCAACAAGATTACGACAATGTCCCTGGATTTTACCATTCCTGGAGGACACAGCTCGTGCTTGCTCTGTTTGTGCGAAGGGCATTTCTGGAAGTTCAACCGAAATTACTACAAACAGTCTGACCGGAGATCAACTTTTCTCTGTTTCGTTGGTCTTCGTAAAAAGGAAATAGTTAACAAAAAGACCCAACCGAAA
This sequence comes from Erythroxylum cataractarum, assembly GCA_024703695.1. Taxonomy (NCBI): domain Eukaryota; kingdom Viridiplantae; phylum Streptophyta; class Magnoliopsida; order Malpighiales; family Erythroxylaceae; genus Erythroxylum; species Erythroxylum cataractarum. Next base: position 51,469,453 of record JANJEY010000009.1, read on the forward strand.
TGCCAAGGTCACGCACTCTTATGGGAGCGTAGATATTCTACGTCCAAAATTAAAAAAAATCATATATTTTAAAATTAAAATTATTTTTTAAAATTTTCATTAAAAGTAATGGCCAATTAATTAAATTCAACTTAAATTAATAATTTAATTTAATTATTCTTGTAACAATATTTATTATATTAATAAAATTTGATTAATTCATATATACTACAAAAATAACCCTCAATAAAAAACTTATTAATATGTAAAGTATAGAAAAATTTAATAATACGTAACTTTACTCTTAATTATATATGAATAATTTATATATAATATTTATATATTTACGTTTTATGATTTTTAAAATTTAAAAATCATACATTTTTTAAATAGGAATTTTTAAAAATTTATACATTAAAAATTATTTTTATTTAAATATCATTAAATCTAATTTAATTTAAATTAATTAAATTTTGAGTGGTACACGCAGCGTCTAGGAGCGTGGAAAATGTTGGGTAGAAGAAATAGAAGAGGGGGGAGACAACTATGTCTGAGAGACAAAAAGCCACACAAAAGAAAAAAAAAAAACTATTTAAGAAAATGAAAATAGAAAGGAAGTTAAGAAACAGAGAGGGTGAGAGAGGAGAGGCACTTTACCACTTTTTTATGTTGCACGCATCCATAGCAAAAAACAGAAGGAAGACAGAGTACTACAAAAGCCAAAAAGAAAGGCAATTGGAGAAGAGAAGAGCGAAAAAAAAGGAAGAAAATCACACCCAAAGTTTAACCACAGAGCCTAGAGGATGGAAAGATGGCAACCGAAAAATTGGGTTTTGTGGTTCTGTAGAGTTCGATAGAGAGAACTAAAGCAGAGCCTGAAAAAGAAGAAGAAGAAGAAGAAGAAGAAGAAGAAGAAGAAGAAGGTGTGTGTGTGTGTGTACTGAAATGGGTTTTGTTATCACCATTCAACTAAAGCTGTCTTCTTTCTTACAGGAACTTTGATTTGGCCAACTTCTTAGTTCGGGATTTACATACTAAAATAGCGATTCGTTTTGGTTCAAGCTGTAGGGGTTGTAGTTCTGGATCTTGCTGTTGATTTCTCTTTCTATGAAGGCCATGCCCCTAACCTTTGAGGGTTTTCAAGGGAAGGGGGTGTTAGAGTTCTCTTCTTCTTCTTTAGATTCATTCACTCAACAACATCAACAGGCTCATCAAAACCATCATCAAGAACAGTTGCAAGAGAAGTGGCAGAGCAACAATAGCGTTAAGAGCAAGCAAAACTGTTGCTTTGTGGGCAGTGAGCCCACATCTGTGCTTGACGCTAGAAGAAGTCCAAGCCCTCCGACGTCTTCGTCAACGCTGTCTTCTTTCCAAGGAAGCGGTAACGGCGGCGGTGGTGGCAGCGGCGGCGGCGCCTCCACCGACACCACTACTAACGGAGCTGGAACCGCGGTGGTTTCCGGCAACAGCAGCAGCAACAACAACTACCATCCCTCCTCTGTAGATATCAGTACGGAAAAATGCGTGCAACTGGGAATGGAAGATTGGGAGGGCGTGTTGTCTGGGTCTCCTAGTCAAGAGCAGTCGATTTTGAGGCTAATTATGGGAGATATTGAAGACCCATCTCTGGGATTTAACAAGCTTTTACCAAGTGGAAGTGGGCCTCAAGATATGGAGTTTAATGGTGGTTTTGGGGCTGTGGATCAAGTTTTTGGCTTTGAGAACATGAGTAATGCCAACTTGATTAGCAACGTTCATGACCCTTCAACACTTCACGGACCAACTTCCGAGTTCCCTCTTCTTAGCAACAATGCGAGGATTAGTTCAGTTATGACCCAACAAAATCCTAATCCTGGAGTTCCTGTCTCTGCTAACAATCTGTTACCAGTTACGTTTCATCAACCACAACAAGGGATTGAAGTTACTGAAGAGAAGCCACAGATTCTGAATCCAATCAACCAAAGCCAACATCACTTTGGTCAGAATCCGGCAATGTTCTTGCCATTGTCATATGCACAAATGCAAGAACACCACCATCTCCTGTCTCCTCCCCCACCAAAGAGGCATAACCAGGGACCCAACTCTCAGGGAGTCCCAAAGTTTCCATCTTTTGATCGGAGATCGGAGTTGTTTTTGCAAAGACAGAACCCTCATCACCAACAACAAAACGAGCTTCAGATTCTTCAACAACAACAAAGGCAAGGAGGAATTACAGCAAAGCAAAAGCTAATGTGTGATGAATTGGCAATCCAACAGCTTCAGCAGGCGATAATAAACCCAATATGCCAAGCTGCAGAGCTGATCGAAACCGGGAATCCGATACTCGCGCAAGGGATATTGGCGCGGCTCAATCACCAGCTCTCTCTTCCAATTGGTAAGCCTTATCATAGGGTTGCCTTTTACTTCAAGGAGGCCTTGCAGTTACTTCTACACAACAACTACAACATCAACAACTCTATGATATCCCCCTGTAGTCTTATCTTCAAGATTGGGGCTTATAAAACATTCTCTGAAATCTCACCTATTATTCAGTTTGCCAATTTTACTTGCAACCAAGCCCTTCTCGAGGCTTTTGAAGGTTTTGATAGGATTCACATTCTTGATTTTGATATTGGCTATGGTGGGCAATGGTCTTCTTTGATGCAAGAGCTATCTTTGAGGAATGGTGGTGCACCTTCTCTTAAGATCACTGCTTTTGCTTCTCCTTCTTCACATAGTGAGCTCGAGCTTGGTTTGACTCAAGAAAACCTTAGAGTCTTTGCTGGTGAAATCAACATGCCGTTTGAGCTTCAAATTTTGGGTCTTGAGTCTTTGAATTCGGGCTTGTCTCCATTGCCGATTCGCATACCGGAGAAAGAAGTTATTGCTGTGAATCTTCCAATTGGGTCTTTCTCAAGCTACCCATCGATCCTACCTTTGGTGGTTAGGTACGTGAAACAGCTCTCCCCAAAAGTCGTGGTCTCCATGGACAGAGGTTGTGAGCGAACTGACCTCCCATTTGCCCACCAAGTAAATCAAACTATTCAGTCATATTCTAGCCTGCTTGAATCACTGGATGCTGTGAATGTGAACTTAGATGCGATGCAAAAGATTGAGAGGTTCTTGATCCAACCGTGCATTGAAAAGATCGTACTGGGTCGCCAACGTTGTCCTGATAGGACTCCTCCATGGAAAAATCTGTTCTTGCAGTCTGGTTTCACCCCAATAACGTTCAGTAACTTCACTGAATCACAAGCAGACTGTTTAGTGCAGCGAACTCCAGTTAAGGGATTCCATGTAGAGAAGAAACAGTCTTCACTTGTTCTTTGTTGGCAACGAAAGGAGCTCATCTCAGCTTCAGCTTGGAGGTGCTGATAGTGGCGATCAAGGATGTTTCAAACAATTGGTTTCACCAAATTCAGTCTTTTGTTGCCAAAAGGTGCCTACCCAGTATCTTACTCCGGTTTAATTTCTGATCTTGTTCAATCTCCATGTCTGTGTTTCTTCTTCTCCTATGCTAATTATGTGCTCTAGGCGTATTATTCCTAATCAAGAATCTGAACATTTTAGTAACTTATGGATTTGAACAGTTCTCTTCATTTCTCTTCATTCTGGATATTGCCATCAACATCTTGTCCTGATTTTTCTTGCTCAACGTGATCATAGTTTCTTCCTTTTTCTGGTGCGTTTCTTGTTCCACTATTTCCTCACAACCATTACTGGTTTAGTCTGCCATGTTCGATGATTATCAAGTCCTCTGGACTTTGTCTGTCACACTGAGGACAGTCCAAATAGTGTCCCCCCTCCTTCCAATACTGTAAAAACCTAAAAAGCTCAATGGGGTCGCCATTTTAAGGATTCAAAAACTATCTTCTTACGTTCAAAAAATGTTGGTCTTGTTGGGACAAAAGCCAACCATACAGGTTTGTTCACAAGAGCTTTGGATTAGCAATTGATACATGTGCTTAAACATGTACAAAAACAGCTTCCCAAGTTTGTGCTCTTACCGATGTATGTAATTATGGTATAGAATGATTAAAGATTACGATGTTTCAGGTTCATAGATTCATGGCCTAAAACTACACTCTAATTGATGGATTAATTAGTACTACTTAATTTATAAAAAAAAGACAACCTTGTTATAATTGTCCACCAAATGTCTGTTATGGTTGGTACAAACTGGCTTGCCCTTGATTTATTATACAATCCTACGATCAAGTGGCTATTATTTTTCTAATACCTTAAGTACATGATGATGATGAAGATGACGACTATGATTTATCCACCACCCAAGTCTTGTACCATTATAAGTTTACTTGACAAATAGCTTGTTTAATATTTTCCTTAACAAGCTTTCCTCATCAAATCACATGGGTCTCGTATGATTGGTCCCTTGGAAGGATTATTTTTTAAAATTAAAAAAAGCTTTCTTTTTCGTCACTTTATTAATTTATTAAAGTAAGCTTTTGCTTAGCATAAGCTTAATATTAAAGTACAGAGTCCATGTTATTTGGGGTTATGTTATCTTTTTTTAAATAGGTACGGGAATTAATTATTACTAGAAAGCCAAAAACGTCGGCGCTTTAGACAAAGGAAGGCAATGGTGGCACTGCAAACGACCTCATAAAGAATGTAATTAAATATTAGTAGTCTTAATAAGAAATTAAAAAACATAGTGTTGTGTGTGGTCCATTGTTAGGGACTGAACCGAAGCCGTGGTCCAATACTGAAAGCACTAGTGCTACTAACTAAAAAAGTGATAGCTAAACTTATAAAAATTGTGGTTTTGAACAAAATAAATCGAAATAAGTTAGAGGTAAGGTTGTCAATTGTTCAACATTTTCTATTATTATTACTTTAATTTTGCTAAAAATGATTTAACTCACTTTTAAATTTAAATCAAATCAATTAATCTTGAAATAAATTAATAATTTATTAATTTAAGTTAATTTTAATTTATTTTGGTGGAACTTAAAATTTGATTTGAGAAATTAAATATTTTATAAAAAACTTTAAATATTAGAAAGTATTTTTGCAACTTCCTTTAGTCTCTTCCGCATTTTTTTAATCATCCAGGTATTAATACTTTCCTACAATTCTTTGATACTTTATTACTATCTTATTATTTGGGTATTGATATTTTTTACAAATAAATAGATGATATATTTAGTTATATTTTAATTTTAAAATATATTTTATTTTTAAAAGTTGAGATATTTTATTATTTATTTATGTATTTATTTAATTTTATTTATATAATTTATTTAGTATATCAGTTTTACTTATTTATTCTTTTAACTTATATCATTGTTTTATTGTTATATTTATATGTGAAATTATTAAAAATATTTTTTATTATATAAAAATAAAATTACTTATTATTAGAACCCTTCAAATTTTGCTTTATTACAGAAATTCGAAACGGTGCTTAGTCTTAAAAAAGTGTACGCAAGATTGATGTACCCATATCAACGGAGGTTTCCTTGGCTGTGATAGAGAGCAGGGAACAGATACGTGCAAGTGATCATCATGGGCACGTGGCTACTTAAAAACGCGGGAACTACGTGGGGCCACAGCCCACTCTTTCGAACTCGACCGAGTTTGATGTACGAAACACTGATCCAACGATTGTGACTTGTTGTCTCATGTGTAGCTATTAATGCTGGAGACACTGACACTTTGATAATGACAAGTGTAAAGATGTACATCTTCCTCGCTCAAGCAACTTGACAAGTAGGACCCAAAAACCAGAACGAATGGTCGCAATCGCAGTGGTTCCACGTGGACGGTCAGAAATGAAGGAACAGGACGTGACGATGTACGAACAATTTGATGGTCACAGTCCATATCCAAACATCGATGGATGGTAAGAATTGGGAATAGAAGTGGACCCCGCACGGTGCACAGTGATTGGTCAAGGTACACTTGCTTTGCTTAATTTGCGATCAGCTACGCTAGTACTACACGGCGCAATGTCAATATCAAGCGATTCTGACCGTTCGATCGTTGCAGTTATCGGATAATTACAGAATGATTGGTCAAAAGTGGGTAATACAAAACGTCTGATTGAATGCTTTTGAGTACGCTGATTGCTTGCTTTTGTTTGTACTTTCTTCTTTCTTTGTTTGCTTGTTGGGTACCGTAGACTTCCAATTTTCCTTACCACTCCAATTCTACGTCACTTTTTGAACTTCAATTTTTTTTAAACGATAAAATTGAAGCATTTGGAATTAAGTGAGGTCGCTAATTTAAACTGTTTTTGTATATATAATCGTTTAAAATTGAAAAATTAGGATTCTACCTCTTACAAGAGATTTACCCAGATCGAACAGAGATTAGTATAGGTGTAAATGAATTAAATGTCTCTTCTTATAAATTGAGATCTTTCTAGAACACCTCGTGAAAAAAAAAGTTTATCTTATAATTAAATGATAAATAATTTAATTAATATTTTTAAATTTAATATATTTATAATCTCTTTTTTATTCATTTCACTAATTATTACTTAAATTTTAGATATTTAAATTATTAGATACATGATTTTTTTTACTAACTATATTATTTCATAAAAACCAATTATTTGTTAAATATTACTTAATATTAATACATAATTGCGAATTTGTGACGGAGAGTAGATCTACGAACAATCATTGAAGGTTAAGTCAATGGTACATGTCATATGCTAACAAAGTCTTCATTACATCAAGTCAAGGAACCACCCAAAAGTCTTAGGTTTAACTATGATTGTAACCTTTTAGTAGTTATTATTTAAAATATCAAATTCTGTTTTACAATTTAATATACACTATAAGCTAACAGACAAGACAGTGATAAAAATAATAAAAAATGACAAAGTGTGAATGGAGTATGTTGAACTTGTAAATTTCAATTACATGAAATTTTTTATTTTTAAAAAATGTCATTTTCGTAAATTATTAAATTATCATTTAACAATTTTTAATTAAATTTTAAACTCTTCAATTAGTGAGATTGACATTTTTAGTTTTTAAAATATTTGTTATAATGGCAAGTTGTTACTCTAATTAAAATTAGAAAAATCAATCATTTGAAAATTAATAATAACTATTATGAAAAATTAAAAATATTAGAGTTGATTGTAAAAAAATATACTTATTTAATTATGTAAAATTAACTCAAATTTAAAACATAAGTTAAAATTTTACACTTTTTAATTTGTAGTAAAAATAGTTTAATGTTAAATTTTCTGTTACATAATATAACATTCAAATTTACACGCTTGTGTTGCGAGTTGCGACTATTACATGAGACAAATGTGTCACATATAAATTTTATTAGATTATTATTTTTTAAAATCCTACAATTAAATTAACTCTAAATGTTCACTTTTTTTTAATTTGTTAAATAAAAAATTTTATACATCGTATAAATATTTCACGTGACTGTCACGTGATAAATATATAAAGTTGATATGATTCACTATATTATCCATTCTGGTAAATAATTTAGGGGATGTTTGTTTCCATTTTTAGTTTTCATTTTCAAATTTAGCAAAAAAATTTTTTTTTGAGCTTTTAGTTTTAGTTCTTTTGTTTTAATTTCTTTCGGTTTTCAAAAATTATAAAAATCATAAAAATATGAATATTTATATTTAAAATCTATAAATATTCGAATAAAAATTGATTTAGTAATTAACATATATTTTAAAAAAAATGTTAATTTATAAATTATTTATTTTATTAAAACAACATAATTTTATTAATAAATTGTTAATAAATATTATATAAGATATTAAATAAATTTATTTAATTAAAATAATTTATCTTTAAGTTTTATCTAAGATGAAATTATTATCGGTGATAAAAATATAATTACATTAATATTAACATCCAACTAGGTTTTTGTTTTTGCTTGAAAGAAAAATAGAAACAAAAAATTTGAAAGTGAAAAATAAAAATTACAACTAAAAAATAAAAGTAGAATCAAACGAGCTATTAACGTCCGAGTTATTTTTGTTACAAAATTGAAACATTTATTTAATATTATTTTAACTGCATTTTTTTTTAATCATTTTCGTAAAAACCAAGTTGAACGAAAGGCAAGCCCTTTTGAATGGACTTGTCTGCTTTTGGTCACTTTCAAAGAGGTGAAAGCAGATTCTGAGATGGAGAGCACCAAACATAACCTGCAACGCAAGCATCTTCCAGATATGGAAGGCCATAAAAGCAACACACTTTCAAATTTTTGAAGCTATAAAGAAAAGCAACTTTTGATTAAGGAATTGAGGGGAACACTTTTGTCTTGCAGAAGCCTCCTAGGAGTTAGGGATTCAGTTAAAATCTCACTAACAAAAGATATGCTCAATGCCTCAAACTCAAAGAGAAAAAAGAGCCACCTTTGCCTCCTCCATCTCCATGTTCAAAACACTATCTTTGCACTTCACTCGTTTTATTTAAATTTATTTTATAAAAAAATTAATTACAATTCTTAATTAATTCGACTAATTTAACTACAAAAACTTTATTTTTCGATTTGTTTACCTGTTGATACACCTTCGGTGGCTAAAACAGCCAATTTGCACGATCGCTAGGCATTTTTGATGGAAAAATAATTCATTGGTACAATCACTGGACACCTTCAATGAAAAAAACAACTCGTTAGATACTTTCGATAGAAAAAATAGTCCGTTGATATAGTAGCTAAACATCTTTGGTTTATTAATTAACCAATCGATTATTATAAACTAATTGATTTTTATAATTAAATTATAACTTTTAAGTTTTTAATTTTATTCATTTTTAATTGTATATGACTGTTTAATATCGATTGAAACTTTTAAACTTTAAATTTTCCTTTTTCTCAGTCTAATTATTTATTTTTAAAAACATTGAAAAGAATCATATTTAAAAATTATTATGTAATATTGTAAAGCCCTTAAGGGGTGTGGCTCGATGATTGAGAGCATGACTTGACTTTGGTTAGGTCTCAGGTTTGATTCTATGCTAGCCCCTCTTGTAAGAGCCTGGAGCAGCCGAGGTTTTACCTGTAGATGGAGAACTAGATGGGCTCTCAGTGATAAAATGCACCCGCTTGACCCACCTGTGAGGTGGCGTACCAGTTAGACTCTCAGATAAATATGCCCGCTTGACCAACCTACATGGTTTCCTCGTATTGAAAAAAAAAGTAATATTGTAAAAGAAAGAAATCAAATGGGTCTCTATTGATTTGTTAGAGATGTATACAAATCATTTCCTATATATTCCATTTGCTAACATAAGCTTTGGTGATTTGTTCGAAATGTATTTTTGATGAGATGGGTCCAAATTCCAAAATTATTAGGCAATTAGTTGCAATAATTTATTATTTCCTTTAGTAAATTATAACAAAAAAGAAATATAATTGTTAAGAAATATTAATCAAATATAAAATATAATTCAATGTTGAGTATTAAAATAAAAATTCAATCAATTTTAAAATTTCTATTTTCTGATAAATATAATTGTTAATTTAATTTAGGCGGTCCCATATATAAGTTGGGGTGTATTCACAGTTCATAAAATTTTAAAAAGTAAAGTATTTAATAAACTAAAATTTATAGTTTAATAATTATTCTTTAAATTAATGAGTGAGTAATCAATTGATTTTTATTTTTAATTATCTGTTTATATTAAAAGCATCAGTTTATTAATTTAAAATTTTCATGTAATGCTAAACCAAACGAGTTTGATCATGTAATACCCCGAGTTTGATTATGTAACACCCCGTATTAATAAAGCTAACATAAGCCTTAACAGAATTTACAATAAATTAAAAAATAAAGGTTTAATTGATCCTATATATATATATATATATAGCCCGTATTAATAAAGCTAACATACGACTTAACAAAATTTACAATAAATTAAAAATTAAATGTTTAATTGATCCTAATTATATATATAAATATATAAAAATTATAATTGCAATATTTTGTAAGCATAAAAGCACAAATTGGCTTCTTTAGCAATGAAATAAATATTAATAATAAATATTATTATTAAATAACATTATTAATTTATTAAAATATTATTTTTATTAATTATAACATTAGTAATCACTAATGGTCGGGTCGGCCATTCCGGGCTCAGACCCAGTCAAGACGACCTGTGGGCCGATCGATCCGTTCATCGATGATCAGCTTTAAGGCCAAA
>JANJEY010000009.1:51484399-51494967 GCA_024703695.1 Erythroxylum cataractarum
TTTTCTATTAATAGTTTAATACTTCGATCAATAACTTTGACACATATTAATTGCTATTTGAAGTAGAAGTATTGAGTATTATACATTAGTTGTTACTTATAATAGCAATGTTCGAGATTAATGTTTAATAACATAGAATTAAAATAGTTTTTTTCCTTTTCTTATTTTTTTACTTAAGAATTAATATAGTAAATACTAGTGAATTTATTATTATTATTATGTTCTTAAATTATATCTAAATATATGATAAATTTTTTGTATATTTCAAGTTCAGGTTTAAACCTAAAATCGCAAGTTAGAAACTTGAACCTGAAACACGAACCTGAACCATGAACCTGATTTTTCAGGTTCGGTTTGAACCGAACCAGAACGTAGGTTCGGTTAACCTTATTTACAGGTTCGGTTTATGTGGTTCAAGTCCGGTTTACAAGTTCACGGATTTTTTTGAACACCCATTCTGGCACCTTCAAATTCAATTCGTTCTTTATGCACCATCAGGAGCACAAGTTATTGTATAATCTAGTACGGAAATAAAATGCTTCAAAACGACGACGAACTAGCAAGGCTAAACTGAACCTCTTCTTGTGCTGGGTTTTGGATTGACGAACGGAAGCGATTTTGATCAAATTTTGGAGAATGGCGAAGAAAAGCCTCCAACTTAGGCGCGGAGAAGAAGAGGAAAGCAATGAATCGGAAAAGTTAATGAGCGAAGAAGAAGAAGAAGAAGCAGAAGAAGAAGAAGAAGAAGAAGCAGAAGAAGAAGGGACACAGCGTCCGAAGAACACAAACGGTAAAAAGCCAATCACGGAGTACGAGAAACAGAGACTGTCGAGAATAGCAGAAAACAAAGCGAGAATGGAGGCTCTGGGTCTTCACAAAATGTCCTCTTCTTTCATGGGCTCTTCCCAGAAGTTAAGTCAGCGAAAGGGCAAGCGCAAGGTCGTCGACGAAGACAACGATTATTTGCCGAACAACGACGACGACGAAGACGTTAGTGATGAAGATTTTCCCGGCGGTAGAACTTCTTCTAAGCCCAGTAAAAACAAGGTATCATTATACTTGCTTGTAATCTGTTGGGTCCAATTACGTGCATATTAAGAACAGTTGTGGTTGTTCTGTTTTCTCTTTTGATATTGGACATTTTTTAGCATTGAAGTGTTAAGGAAGTAGGCCAACAAAATTGAATGAGTTGTTTCAATACTTTACTTGGGTATGTTATTGTTTATCTGTTTTCAGGTTAAGAATAAAGATTACAAGCTTAAAAATAAAGTTCCTGAAGGGAACAATTTTAGCAGAGAAGATTCTGTGAAGCAACATGATGACGAGTTAATGCAAGTGAGCTGTTTGTTCATTTACTTATTAATCCTATGTTACTTGTGTTCCACAAGAAGTAAAACATGAACTTATAGCAATACATTGCAGGCGATTGCTCTGTCACTTGGAGAAGATAGTGTAAAACATTCAACCTTGAAAGAAAGGAAAGGAAATGGTCGTTTTCAGGAAGATGAAGGAAAAAGAAAAAGAAAGAAATCGGTATTGATGTAGTCATTTTCAGGCTATGTCTTATGTATTTTCCTATTTGGTGATACCAATTTTCAATCTAACATGTTCTCTATGATGTTTCCTTGTTTTTGGTGAACAGTTCAGTAGTCGAGTGAAGATGACTGAGGATGAACTGATCTTACACTTTTTTCAGTTTGATGGTAAATTGTGTACACTTACTCTTTGTTTGTGGTCTGACAAGAGATGTCAAGTCCATAAAGTTTTGCAATACTCTTGACAAAGATTTCATTTTGTTTTTGGATTTTAGTTCTTAAAGTGCTTGAAGAGTGATCAAACCCTTAATTTGGCCAATACTGTTTTGCAGAATTTGGAAGAGGGCTCATAAATGGAAGAGATTTGCAAAGAGTAGCCACTGCTCATGATTTTATGTGGTCGGAGAACGAAATAGCCGATATGATACATTGCTTTGACAATGATGGAGATGGAAAGGTCAGTTGTTGCTGTCTTTCCCTTCTGTTACCTTTATATATGGTTTCTCCTGAGGAATTAAATCATTAGCCATCAATAACTAGTTTCGGTTCGAAGGACGTTGGTGTTTTTTGTAAGATTGTCCAGCATTTTCCGAACCTTCAATGGTTTCATGGGCTTGCTTCCTAAGTGACTGCTTTAACTTGTGAACATGTTTATGTAAGTCAAACATGGTGTAGGAACTTGTAATTGTCATCTTTTCCACTGCTGTCCAAGTCCAAGTTGCTTGATGTATTGTTTCTCTCGTTTTCTTTGACTCCTCTGGAGATTAGAAACACTTTGCTGGTTCAAGTCGTATGCTTATATCCTATTCTGCTTTCCATTCACTTTCTTAATGCAAGTTCTTATTGATATATGAACTCATGCTTGTTTATTGTAAATTGCAGCTAAATCTTGATGATTTTAGGAAAATTGTTGTTCGGTGCAACATGATTCAAGGACCTGAAGATAATTGATGGTACAAATTCTTGATGACCTGTTCACTGGTTTGTGTTTGTATTTTACTATTTAGAGATTGAGAATGGGGAGCTTGTCCCTAGTGCTGGTTTTGTAATGATTGTATCTTCTTACTGGCTGAGGTAGATCCCAAATGAGGATTATCTTGTAATTTTAAAGTGAGGAGTAAGTTAGATGGGTATATATATATGGGTAAAAAAATAGGCAGTCCTTTAAATTTTTTGTGATTTTTAATTTTTTTTAAATTGATTAAAAAATAATAATGAAATATATAAAAAAATAAATATCATACACAAATTAGTTAAATACTAATATAAAAGCTGGGGTCGTTCGGTTCTACTTTTATTTTTTTGTTGTTTTTGGTTTTTATTTTTTATTTTTAGTTTCTATTTTTTTCTTAAAAAATGGAAAATCTGTTTGGTTGACAAAAACATGAGATTTCTAATAAAAAATTGAAAACAAAATTTTGTTATTTTTATTATTATTGAATATTGTTATAAATTTTTTACTTATTATTAAATTTATCAATTTTTATCTTAATTATATTATTAAATTTATTATTATTATTATTATTAAGTTATTCTTATTCTTATTAATTTTATTTTTATTAATTTATTATTATCATTATTAAATTATTCTTATTATTATTTTTATTATTAATTATTGTTATAAAATTTTTACTTGCTATTTTTAATATTAATTTTATTATACCAAATTAATTATTATTACTATTGTTAATTATTATAAATTTTGTATTTTTTTTATTATTATTAATCGAGATAAAAAATAAGGATATGATGTTTTTTTTGTTGGAAAAAACATCATGTTAAAATTCAGATAGACGTTCTGATTCTTATAAAACTGTTGTGATTTTTTAATTTTCAGAAAAAAAATTTCAACAAAATAAGCGAAACAGAATTTATATTAGTTTTAATTTTTAGAAACAAAACATGTTTTACTTACTGTTTTTCTTTTACAAGAACGATAACAAAAAATGAGAAAAAAATACAGAAACAATCAACCCTTTAATTTAATTCTTAAATTTGAACTAAAATTCCATATTAGTAATATTTAATTAATTTATAAATGATATTATTTCGTAAATTATTAAGCAAATTTATATCTTTTAGACTATACATTTACTACACAGTTTCGGATTCCAAGAAAGAAACGTTAGATTATGCTTTTGGGTGGCGTTTCCTTACCTTCTAATCAAGGTTAAAGTACCAAGTTGTGACGAAAACTGAAAAGTACTCACAGATCCACTAACAAGCTAAAGCTGACATCCACAAGTCTGTAGTCGACAAGATTATGAACAAGTCAGCAACACAAATGATTCAGATTGAACTCAGAAACTGCACCCAACAAAACCTCCCGACCTTAAGACTGTTGATAACAGGCAATACTAATATTAAAGAACACTTCCCTCTTAACTGGTCGTTTTTGATACATTAGTACAACTTCAATACAGACCAGCAACAGTGCAAAGAAGATTTAGACCAATCACTTTTTACCACCATGTCTCAGTTCTCTCTGGTTCGGAATCTTAGATGGATCGTTCAAATCAATATCACATTGATAATGGCCCTTTCAGGAGATACCCCAAGACGATACTGATGAATCCAACAAGAACAATGTATATAAGAGGGACACCGCCTTGGCGTCGGCTTGACTGAAGCCTCAACAGCTCCTGCATTCATAAAAGGGACTATGATTACCATTCAAGGTAGCCACAGAGTCCATTTGAAGAAAAATGTATTCTATTTTATGGTTCGACTAAATCTACAAATTTTGCTAAGAATGAAGTTCCTGTAAGTGTTAACAGATCAGAGAAGCTCGTGGTTTGATGAGAATTTCTAGCAGAAAACCGTAACACACTGAACAGAGCCCTTACCAGTTCTTGTCGAAGCTTGTTGTTTTGCTCAACAATGGAATTTGTTTCTCGAGTCAGTTTGGAAATGAGATCCCTGGCCTGAAATCACAAGTTCAAATCCAATTTGAGATGTTAAAATAAGTATCAAATTTTTGCTTACTCTATATATAGTTCTCTACAATGTGAGACAATGCTCCTGTGTTCTGCAATGTATGAGAACTCGGAAGAAACCAGAAGGAAATAAAAGATTGAAGAAAATCATATATCAAGGAATAGTGGCATTCTGTCCGTGACTTCCAAGTGGCGCACTAAATGCTACTGTATATCAAATAATACATTATCATAGTAGCTCAACTAGAATGCAATTTTCACAAAGCTAGAATTTCTAATAGAAAGATTGCCTGACAAACTCACAGTTTGCAGAAGTATACAATAAGTACTTCAAAAGGTTAACAAACTAAACAGGTGTGACCACTTCACTGAAATACATATAAAACATAGAGCAGAAACAAAGCCAGAGGAAGTTTGTCACCAAATGACGTTTTCTACAGATTCGGTGACTTAAATTCACTAACTTGCAAAGAGGAGGACGACAACAATCGCAAAGAAGAAGAAAGAAATACCTCTGAGGTATCTTGAAGCTCTTGTCTCTCAACATAACCTCTTGAAACCTACACCCACCATTTGATACAATCATCACGGTGGAGACAATACATACAAAGAAAAATCTACTACATTCGAAAACCAGGGCATCAATCACTTACAGCTGCATGTTCAGAAGCACTCAGATGCCCGTTATCTGACACAGAAGCTCTAGGTGATGTACCCTCCTCCGAACCCTCTTGAACCGGTGATGTTGGCCTAGGCGGAACCACATAAACAACCCTCAATTTGCACTCTTCAACTTCATGTTCTGCCTGCTTATTGAACTGAAATTACAGTATATATATATAGATATAAGTGATCCTCCCGTTAGTTCCAAGCCAATATAGCTCAGTCGGACCTACGAACTATCAAGTAAGAACTTGTCCTGACCATCTCTGTAGTGATATCCTTTGGTGTAGTTCCAGGACTTGCAACAACACTCTGAAGTAAAAACTTGTCCTTACATTGCATGTCAGGAGGCATCTCCTTTTGTGCTTGCATTGTCACTGATTAACAAAACTAGCCCATTAGCCTATATAACTAACCTGGAAAGTACACAATTCGTGGTTTTACACTCACCAACTAAATCAAAATCAACTAAATGGTCTAAAACAAGAGTAGCAACGAATCAGCTCATGATCAACTGAGCACAGATTATAGAAAAAGTGACAAACCTACTACATCACAAGTGGATCTTGGCAAGACAACGCCAGTGTTTGGTCTAACACAGTACTTCTTTGGATTCGTCGTTTTAACCTGAAATTAATCTCAGCCCAGAACATCTATATCAGATAAATTACACAAAAAGTAATTTGGAATAAATTTGGAATACAGATCAATACCTTGAAGGCAACATAATTGTCGCTCTTATTCAAGAGTTGAAGGGAACATGAGATCTGCCTCTTCAATTCAACTTTCTCCAACAAGAAAATTTCACATCACAAACAAAAAAACAAAAGCAACATACGACACTCGAAAATCAAAGAAAAAACACCGATCTGAAGGAAAAAAAACAAAAACACCGAACCAATTAGGTTTGGTGAAGGACACATTTAGTTTAACGAAGCTTACATGGGAACTGAAGTTCCTGAGGCTCGATGCTAAGAAGCTCTCCAGTACTCATTTCCATCGATCGGAGAGGAAAACGACAAGTCGTTTCCGTGCCGGAGAGAGAGAGACAGAAGCAACAAATGATAGTCTTGGAAAGTAGTGTATGGATGAGAGAGGGAGTAAAGTTTACCAGCGACGTGGGAGGGTCAGTGACATTTGGTCTTTTTTTCTTCCAATCTTGTCGATCTTTTAACCATCGTAGTCGTATGCTCAGGTCTGTAACAAGGGTAATATTGTCATTTCGCCCTCTTTGGAGAAGTCTACGTATGACGATTAGAGTTGAAATGTGGACCGATGTCGCACTAACTTTATCGTTATGTACGATTTTTGTTCTTTGCAGTCGAATCGGGTTTTGTTCTTTGTTTTTAAGGAAGAATAATAATATAATAAGATAATAAAATAAGAAAAAATAATCCGAAACCGATTGGTACAATATTTAAATTTCGTTTAATCGACTCTTTATTTCGTATCGATTTTAATTCGATACAGTATGTACTGGTTAATATAAAGTAATATCTTAAATCTTGCCTGACTACAAGTTGATATAAAAAAAAAAGACTAAATACAACCTAAATCTCAATCAATTTGAGCTAGGTAGTCGAGTCAGGTAAACCTTGTAAGCTTAGTGCCTATTTGCTTGAAATTTTTGAAGGTAAATAAGCACTTTTTTATTATAAAAGTTTTTTTAAAATAATTGTTTGGCTGTAAAATATAAAAGTATTTTTTAAATTAATATAACTTTTTTGACAGTCAAAATACAATATTTTAAAAAACTCAAATTTACAGTTTTTTTAAAAATGCTTTTTCAGATAAAATTTTCAAATCACTTAATGAGTATATTTTTTAGTCCCCTTTTTTCTTATGATTTACACGTAATTTTACAATATCCACAAACTTATATTCATGTTTATTTTGAGATTTATATAATACTAATTAACTTTTTATATGTTTTAATATTAATTTTTGATATTAATTTTATATATGTTATAATCATATGAAAGATTTAATTATATATATTTCCATTCATGTTTTATATAATTTAAAATTATATAATAATTAATATATTGTGATTTGTATATTATTTAATATATTTTAAATAATATTTATATACATAAATAATTTTTATTACAAAATAAAATATAATTAAAATTAATAAAAATACTTTTATATTGTCAAATAATCTATTATACGAAGTTCTTTCAAAATGGTTATTTTTTAATTGATAATCAAATAGTCAAATGATTTAAAAAAAAACTTCTAAAAAAAACTCTATTAACAAAAATCATACTAATATAAGCTCATCTAAATAGACGAAAGTCACCTCCAAAAATAAAAACTCTGCACCCGTATCTGCAACGTCGGATTTTCTGGACTGGCCCAAAGTGCGATAGAGGTCGAGCTCAGACCTGTTATTCCGAAACAGTTCGGCTTTGAGCCAGGTTCGGGCTTATGAAACCAACGCACTGCCGTTGCTAATCAGGACACACATTAATATCTTCCAATATACATGCAATTAGCTGTGTTTAGATACATAGAATTGTCAACAGATACAAAAGCATCCAGAGGGTTAAGACTAGAAGAATTTCATCTCTTACGATAAACTCTATCCCAGTGCATGACTTGTCTAATGTAGACGAGACATTTTGCTATACATAAGAAGATGTTGGAATCTATAGAAAGAACAGTGATTCCAACACAGTTCTTGCAATCTACATTCCTTAGATTGAATCACATGTATAACTAGAAACACTATTATCAACAACCTTTGGTACTAATCATCTGGGGAAGAATAGGATAATTGTTTACGACCCCGAGCAGTGAATCCAGCAAACCAAGCAACACTCATTAGCTGAACACCAAGTATCAAAATCCACCAAGATACCAGCCCCCTAATCATGTGCAACATCCATGATGGTGCAACAAGCTCAGCAGCAAGTTTCAATCCTCGCATCAGTTGTAGCACACGGTAAGCCTCGTAAACAATTGGAGTCACTAACCACACTGGTGATTGCCAATGCCAAGTGAGCATCTCAGTTAGAATCTGTACAGACAAGAGCAAGAGATAAGGACCCAACAGAACTGCAGATGAGATGAAAGGCAATTGGGGTTGGAGAAACCCCTTTTGGGATCCAAATAGCAACATCAATGGTATGACAAATCCAGAAACTGTGGCAACCATGTTCCAGAATTTGTATTGAAAAGGAGGCGAGCTACTGTGGTGCTTTGTCAGGTTCTTTGGTTGAGCACAGGAATCAGCCATAAGAAGAAAAAGGGTGACGCCAAGATTGAATATACAATCCAATCCAATCAATGAAAGCAGGCTGGCAATATTAGGGCCAATGAAGATGGATGATAGCGGTAGCCATAATGTAGGTACCATCCCTGTGGTGAGAAGAAGAGTTGGACCTAGAATCCACATTGTCCATTTAAGAAACTGAAAGGGGGCGAATGGCTGGTTCTTTGAATCTATATCCTCTTCATCGCCCGTTACCAATGCTTCAGCTTTCTCATCACTAGTTAGACTATCGAAAATGTTTCTAGTCGTCTTCTCCAGGAATTCAGTGCCAGACTCATGAGTAGGAGCATATGAGACAGGTGAAGGTTCCCAGGGAGTTAACTTGGTGCAACAAACAGGGGAATGTTTAAGTTTAAAATCAACTTTAGGGAAGTTCAATGAGTATTGTATATGTAAGGATTTTAACGGTTTCAGGTTTCTGGGAGGAGCTCGATGAGCAGTTATGGCCGGCATTGTTGAAGAAGCTCTTGCTAAAAAGGCCATATCTTTACTAACTGGTTTCAATTCTGAGCTATTCAGCACAAGATCTGTCTTTGAAACTCTAAAAAAAGCAGGTAAATCCAGAGATAAGTAAATTAACAAAGTCCACAAGAACCTTCATGTTTCCAAGCTAAAAGAAGATCATAAACTATTAATCAATTAGCCAAAGCAACCGAACAACAACAGTAAATGCTAAGACACTTCTTAGACAAAACATAAACATATCATAGGACTTATTATTACCAACAAGAAAATGGGAAATGGTGGAATAACCGAACCAAGCATCTTATAAGACCGTCACAGAGAATAATTTATGTTGGAACCCAAAAGTTGAAGAAAAAGGAATACTCACTCTTAGACAGACGGGGGGTTTAGGGAGTTCCACGATCCTGGGAAGCAGTTAATATGATTAAAAAAAAAAAACATGCGATATGGACGAAGATCAAACTCTCTGGGAAAACCAAACAGTCAAATCAAAGGAAATAGGCATTCCAATGAAAATTACATGTAATACAACCGAAAGCAAATCAATTCTGGGGGGTTTTACCCTTTTCCTGAGAAAATTTCTGCGTTGGTGTTGCTGTTGTTGTGGAGATTGGTTAAATTTCTGAATTGAAAAGATGCAATATTATGAGTACAGAATAGCGGAGCTGAGCCTTTTGATTGAATGATTGGCATGTCTGGGGTTGGGATCCTTCTCCCTCCGCAAAGGGTTGATTTGTAAATAAAATAATATATTTTCTATTATTATGTGAAAATGGAAATGGCTTGTTGAAGGATGGGCCATCAATACAATAGTGGTGCCCACTAGTAATAGGCTAGGCCTTATCATTTACCAAGAATAGTATGGATGGTATCTTGTTTTAATGTTTCGTTTCTATTTTTTATTTCTGGATTGGATCAAAAATTTCAAGAATGCAATAATAACAATAATATATAGAATCTGGCTTAAAGGTAAAATTTGAGCAGCTTAACTCTTAATTAATAGAGGGGCTATTTTTAAAATTTTAAAAATATTTTACTCAATTAAGTCTGTGTTATTTAAAAATATTTTACTTAATTAAGTCTGTATTATTAAAAAATATTAGATACACTTAATACAAATTTGAGTGTCTATTTGGATGAACTTTTGGGGATGAATAAACACTTTTTTCTATTATAAAAACATTTTTAAAGAAAAATAAGTGTTTAGCAATAAAATAAAATAAAAACACTTTTTTTAAATATATATGATTTTTTTGACAGCTAAAATATAACTTTTTAAGTAACTCAAATTTGGAATTTCTTAAAAAAGCCTCTCAAATGATTTTTTTTGTAAAATTTTTAGATAAATTAATGAGTCTTTTTTAATCTAGTTTGTTCTAATGTTTTCCACATAATTCCTACAATACCTACAAATATATTTTTAAGTTAATTTTGCAATTTATATAATATTATTTGACTTTTTTTATATATTTTAATATTTATTTTTGATATTAGTTTTACTTATGTTATAATTTATATAAAAGATTTGGTTAGATGTATTTTTATATTATGTTTGGTATAGTTTAAAATTATATAATAATTAATATATTGTGCTTTGCATATTGTTTAATATACTTTAATAATATTTATATGCATAAATAATGTTTATTACAAAATAAAATAACATAAAAATTAAAAGTATTTTTTATTTTT
>JANJEY010000009.1:51495179-51507521 GCA_024703695.1 Erythroxylum cataractarum
GCAAGTAATCCCGACTTTCGAATTGCTAAACAACATCGGATGAGGCCTCCTTGAATAAGATAATGGAAGCAAGAACTCATGGCTATGATCTATTTGATCTCATGGTTTACATTAATTCTCTAAAATATTTTATATTATTCTACGTATCACGTACATCATATGTTTATTTACAACATTTTACATTCTCTTATAATGTTCCAAAATATTTTACAATGTTCCATAAATATCTACCAATTTCCATAAGATTCTAGAATCTTTCAAAGTTTATAATAAGCCTCCGTAAGAATCTTGAAATTTCTAGAGTGTTTTTTAATCTTTTTTCTAGAATTTTGAAATTTTTAAAAGACTACTTAAACCAAACTTGAGCTTTGAAACAGGTAGAACTTAGGATGTTTATTTTCATTTTTATTTTTAATTTTCTGTTTTTATTTTTAAATTAAGAAAAAAATCTTGTTTATTTGAATTTTTAGTTTCTGTTTTTTATTTTAATTTTTTTACTGCTTTTAAAAATTATGAAAACTATAGAAAATAGTTTTTGTTTCATGTTTTCGTTTTTTTCATAATCTAATTTAGTATCATTTAAATATATATTATTTAATTATTTATTTTTAATAAAATTTTGAATAATTTAATTCAACATTATATTTATATATTTAATTAATTTAAATTTATTATCAATAAAATAATGAATAATTTTATAATTAAATAATATATAATTAAATTTAACATATTTAAATAAAATTTGTTTTAATAATTAAAATATATTTTCAATAAATATTAATTTATAAATAAATTTTAATTTTTAAATTATTTATTTTATTAAAATAATATAATTTTATTAATAATTTGTTAATAAATATGATAAAAGAGATTAAATAAATTTATTTAATTAAAAGTAATTTATTTTTAAATTTTATTTAAAATATAATTATTATCAATGATAAAAATACAATTACATTAACATTAATATCAAAACAGGTTTTTATTTTTATTAAAAAAAAACAAAAATTATAATTAAAAAACAGAAGTAGAACTAAACAATCACTTAATACAAGACGTCATTTAATTTTTTAAAAAATTAACAATTAAAATAAGACCATTTTGCAACAAAAGTGCAAACTATGAATTGACAGAGCGAACCTCGAATTAGCTTATTAAATCCAAACTACGGACCTCCTACAGTCCCTGATTCCATTTCAATCGTTTTTCTTAAACACACCGAATGCTTTTTCATTGCATGCGCATGCATAATAACAAATAAGAGATTAATATTTCACATATCGGCACTTTCCCAGCGTTAAGATTTATATTTAGCAAGTTCCAAGTAGCCCAATAGATACCTATTTAGGAACAATGGAATTAACAAGTTACACTGCCCTTTCTTTGAAGAAGTGCCGATCGTCCATCCAATTTTACTGTTAGATTCGTCGTTTTGAGCTTTTTTAGATTGTCTAATCATATCCAATTCCCAAGCCGATGTCGTTTTGCGCATTAGACACGATTGAACATCGCATCCTAATATTGAACCGACGATCCTCAGTGCTCCCAAAGACCTGTAAATGCAGTCGATTAACAATAAAAAGTAAAAACACGGGGTCTATAACATTAATTAATTCATTAAATAATTTATTCAATAAATATTTTATAAATTATTGCCTATAACATACCAAAAGAAAATAAAGTTTGGGGCGCTTGATATTACTGACAAGAGATGATAAACTCAGCTTTATGGAAATTACAGAAGAAGAACTCCCTAAACCACAAATGGTTACCTTTTTCGGAGCCGTCTCCTGCAATCAAAAAGAGGCGAAAACCATTTACATTGAGCTGTTGCTCTCTCCAGCTTCACTTCCCCAAACTTAGAAACCATAAAAGTTATGCGAATCCGTAAGCCGATCCACAAACGTACAAACAGCAAGCTCAGAAAATCAACAACCATTCTGTCGTACATATCAGTATTCAGATTGAAGGGCCAAACATAACCAAAATAATGGCTTCAACTACTTCTCCCTCACAAGGCATGTCTCTGGTCACAGTTGAAATGAATGTATAGGGTTATTCTTGAAACATCACTTATGTTCAAATTTCTGTCATAATTTCTTCTAGAAATAAATCCGTGTTGAGAGCGTCAAGAGACTCTTTCTGCGGAAAACTTTTGCATCTTTGGTGAGCTTGCCCAATCCGTTAAGTTATACCAAATGAAGAGCCAATTACAAATTCACAGAGGTTTAAACTGCAATCGATATTCAACACGCATTATCTTCACCATAAGCACACCCAAGAAAGCACCAGCCGATGAAGTACAAATATAACTTTCTTTCGGCAATTAGATCGTGATCTTTGTATTTTGCTTCTTGTCTTTTTCCTCTTCGGGTTACCTTAGTGACTGAAAAGCAAACCTGAGAAAGTACCGGGCGGTGCTGATTGCTCGCAGTGTTATAATCTAGGTCAGTCCAAAAAGTGGAAACAGAAGAATTCAGCTATAAGTAGACCTCAAACCTGAAACATGCCTAACCACATTCGAACCATAAATCATAAGAGACTCTCTGCAAATGAGGAATAGAAAAAACAGCAAATAATGCAAAGATAATATTCCACTCATTTAGTAAAACAGGAACGGAATATACATTTTTAGAAAATTTAAAATTTTACCAGAAGACTCCACAAAATGATGCAAGTTGATATGCAGCTTCAGAAATATTCGGTAGCTAATATCTGGTGCGCTCAATTTCAAAGAGGAGTCATAATCTGCCAAATTGTCATTCAACTGGCCGATATAAGAGACGTAGAGGACACCATCCATTAGTAAAATAAATGTGATTCCGAGTAATCAAACTAAAATATAAAGCAGTTTTATATGATACCTTCCAAACAAGAAAGAGACATCAGACAATTAAGCATCCTGTAATGAATTAATACTTGGGACAATTTTTGGTAGCAAAACGTATGATCCCCTTGTAGATGAATCACCTTCATCCGGAATGCTTTCTAGCTCATTCTCCAAAACAGAATAAGCTTCTGAAAATGCCTGCAATTTAGTTGGAGCACACAAGCAAGATCAAACATATATCTTAGCAAATCCGAGAGTTCTTTCAGAATCTTGTCCAAACTTCCAGAATGCTCTCAGCAAATCCATGGATAAACTCTACTGCTAATACCAGATATTAACATTCATACAAAAACTGCACAGTTATGAATCATATACTTCTTTACAAGGACCTTGCAGGAATTGGACAAAAGCTGACCTTAATACACTGATGTATACGGAAGCAATTTCTCCCAACATTATTTGTTGGAAAGAGTGGGTCATCTATGTGTATTGGATCAATACTGCAACAAGGGCACGATCAATGGATAGTAAGTAAAAGCATTGAATTCATTATTTCGATTCAAGAAAAAGAAAAACCACCAGCATTTACCTGTATCCTCTCTCCCTTTTTATATAAATGCCACTTCCCTGCACTGAAATACGTATTTGGCGAGGATCAAACAAATTCCTGTACAGTGGACAAGATATAGTCACATTAGAACTTGTTATGGAAAAGGGAAAAGAAACGAGCACAAACCTACAAATACAGAGTCAAGTCAGTTGTAGGAAGCACTTCTAACAACGCAAAGCAAGAGAATCTATATGCTCAGCTTTTGACTCACCCAAAGAAGTAAAGAAAATCCATTAGAAGGCTTCCCAAATTCTGCAAGATCATCCCAGTCTATAGTCAGAAACAAAGTTGTTCTCTTCAAGATCCAGGAAAAGGAGAAAAAGCATTGCTAAATTAAATGAAAACGACAGAACTAACAGGAGGAAACAATTTAGATGTGAACTACGTGCATAATAAGTCAAATAAAATACGATACAACTTATGCAACATATAAACCATGTTCTTTCTCCGATCAACTGTAGTAAAATGGCTACGAACATAAACAGGAAGATAACTTGTTAAGCACTACTAACAAGTATATGATGTGTTGCAGGTTAGAGGAGAATCTTCGGTATTAAGAAAAGAGATCTCTTAACTTCATTGCTGCTTCCATGTGTCCAACAAAAGCCTACATGTAGTTCATAAGCCATCTACTCATCTAAAGACCCAAATCTTGGATCGCTAGGGTTGCACATGATGATACAAAAGTTCAACAATGACTTTAGTCGACCTTGGATGTAACCATTACTCAACAGAGAATACAGATAGATGTGAGCAATGTCAAATGGGATTTACCTAACATGGTTATACACTATCACAAGTACATGAAGACACATGCAGTGACTAAGAGAGAGAGAGAACTACAGAAGAATTACTTGACTAATAGGCCGACCAAGGTGATGCTCGTGCTGTAGGAAACGTGTGATTAGCAGAACCTGTCATATATTAACAACCATGATGAGCACAAAGAGAGTTTTTAATGTTTAACCCAAAAAACAAAAAGATAAGAAGTAAAAGAGCTAACAAGAGAGATTCCCTGGGATGCTATAAGCATGAAAGTTTCAATAGCAAATTCCAATCCAGTGAGAGACATTTGTTCTCCTTTATGAAAGTAAAACCAATATGATGTTGACCAAGTAACTTTGTGCACATCTACGAACATGAGATTTGGTTGATTGCTACAAATACGAACATGACCACTCACTTGAGTGGATAGCACTATGCTATTGAATTAGGTAATGCAGCAATACTCACCAAGCAATAGGAACTCAAACCTCCAGAGTACGATTGATCAAGGCAACGATCTGCCAAGAACTGTTTCAATACCAAGGCAAGAGGGGGTGCAGCTGGAAATTGGTCGGTGAGTTCCTTCACCTAACCAAAATAGAAAGCTTATGAAAGCAGATACCAATTACCAGACACATAAGCAATACAGCAAATGACACCCCAATGCTAAACGTACATGCTTGTAAAAGCTCAGATGAGTTGAATCTCGAAAAACATGCCAAAGAAAAGACTGTGTATATCTCCACGTAGGTATAGTCCTTTGTATAATATTAACAGAGATAAAATCTAGTTATACTCTGTCACCAAAAGACTGAAGCAATGAAAGTAAAAAACCGCATCTTAAAAAAAATTATCTAACACATATATCATAAATACATTACAATAGTTCGAAAATGTTGAAGCTAAAAGAACAGCATTCTTGACAAAGATTACCAGTTCTGTAGTTTGAAGCCCTGTATGAGATGCGGACTTGAAACTGATGTCGATACGAACTGATTTAACTTCTTTTGTAGTACCATTATTAATTTGTGTAGACTTTGGTGAATCATTGTCTTCTAGATTGACCACATCTGACAAAGCATGATTGTCATTTTCTCCCACCATACGAATTGCATCCTCCTTAGGTGATTGTATGTTAGAAGAAGCAACTGAGCAATTCAGGTCCTTTGGTACTTCCACCACAAGCATAATAATAGGTATCTAAAGGGTATAAATTCCCAGAATAAGAACAACACAGAGATGAACTGCAAAACGTGACAAATGAAAACTAGAATCCCGAGAAATATGACAATACCGCTGTATTTTCTACAATCTTTAGTGAATCGTTCTTCACCCATTCCTGATTGGCAAGATACCTAGCTGCATGCTGGAGGTAAATAAGCAGTTTTAATCTACCAAAATATCAAAGTCGAAGTGACAACTAAATAAAAATTCAGAAGGATTGAAAAGACGACCACTTGCCTGAAGACAAGTTTCTTTAATGCCATTACGGCCTTCCAAAATCCCAGCTTCCTTGATAGGTTCCTACAACATATTCTGCTAGTAAGTTTCTTCACTAAACTTAATTGCAAGAGACGGATCCAAAACACAATGGAATGAGAAAAGAGCCCCTACCAAGTTTCTCACTGGAGGGAGACAAACCACAAGGTCCACATCGCTTGTTGGAAGGGACAAACCAGTTGCATTGGAGCCAAAGATGTTTGTTCTTGACCTTGGCCACAGCACTTGGAGAGACCTAGTGACCCGCCTGACAGCCCAATTAATAAAAGGTTTGCGTGCCATATTCTCTGCAGCAACCTTTTATAGAAAGGAATAAAGAATGGAAGAGTTCAGTGATATGCACATAGAAAGAACAGAGGGATTACTCAACGCACAAAAAAGATTCTAAAGGATGACGTCAAGTAATAGTCATACCTGCTTATAGAATAAGTCAATTTCATCATGAAGAAGGCTGTGCAACAAAGAGAGAGAAACCTTTCTTGTTGGATTGTTCTGTAGGTCAGGTGGTTGAAGAGGAAATGACACATCTGGCTGCACAACAATCTTATTCAATCAAGTAGCAAGCATACCGGCAGTACAAATGATGTAGAAAGGAAATATACTCACATGTTCCTGATCACGCGCCAGCTGTGACATTGCTATTAGATGGTCTGGTAACAAAGCTCCAGAGAGAGGCTGAATCATAGAATGGGTTGAAAGATTTTTATTTCTCCATGACGGCCAAACCACTTCCGAACCATCCATACGCACACAAGCATCCTCCAAATTAGCTCCATCCTGATACCAACCTCTCATACCCCAGTGCCTTGGACTGGAGCTACCAGACCTAACAGTCGGAAAACCTCGATGTTTTCTGGAATCACTCACAGAGGAGTGTGGTGGTGGACGTGGAGCCCTCGGCACACAAAGCACAACAGGAGACGGAGGCCTCTTGATCCGAGATTGTTCTCTCCTAGAATGAGGAATGTTTGGACTTTTATGATCATGATTATGCTTAACATCAGCTCTTGATCTTTCCCTGGACATATTCGGAATAATAATGGGACGTAAAATTGGATAAGGAAGTGATTCTCCACCCGTTCCCTCAACATCACCAGATAAACCTTTTAAGGATCCAGAGACATCCTCCTCAGTTGCGCTGTCTGCCACTGTTGGGGATGAATGCAGCACTTTGCCAGGTACTTCATTTCCTGGCACAACATAACCAATTGCTTGATGTCCAGGTCCCAAATGATCAAAAGGAGAGCAAAATGAAGCAGCAGTTGGTGATGTCAAACCATTTGTACTATATGAAGAAGAAATAGCAACCATGTCATCAACTGCGCTAGTCATGTCTGCTTCACGCCAAGCCCACAAGCTATCATCAGAACTAAGGGAAGGGGCCCGAGAGAAACCTGTCCCAGGATGGTCAGAAGGATTCCAATACATCACACCACCACCGAAGTACTGATTATAATCTATCCCAGTGACTGGGTGCACTTCATATTCTTCCTCAGATATCCAGTGACTTTCACATTCATCTGCTAGTTCCTGTCCATTTGAAGCTTCAGGAAAATCCAGAGAATCTCCAGAACACCTTCTGTCATCATCGCTGGTTATTGCATTAAATTGAGAGTTGTGAGCATTCGAATTTGTCTGAAAGGCAGATAGCCTCCTGGAGATAAACCTAGAATCATAATTACACGTCATAGATGGAGCTAATCCACAAACACTCCTGACCATAGGGGGCCAGTCTAAACTCATTGGCAATGGTTGAGATAGCACCCGGTTGCACCCACCTTCAAGTGAAGAATTTCTTGTCTGATGCACTGAAGATACAAAAGGTTGGCGGATTTGATTATGCCAGTTATGGCCAACATCCAAATGCAATCTATCTGCGGCTGGTGGAAGATGTGAATTAATTGATGGAAAATAAACCGGAGCTAAAGTAGGCCACTCATACGAAAGGCATTCTGATGGTGTAAGGGTTCTATTACTATGAAGATTTTCAGTCCCATGGTCCTGAGTATGAACTGATTCCCCTTTTACACCAAGAAGTCTGACTGATTTGTCAGTAGAAATGAGATTTGCTGCAGATTTTTCATTCTGAATTTTGCCATCTTCTTTACAGGAGACAGAATCAGGCTCTGAAAAGGGCAGAAAAGAGATATCACATCATTGTCTACATCATAAATTAATTACTTCATTTCTGTATGCTTTAGTTTGTAAGAAGAAGTGGAAAGTATTCATACCTCTATCACAACTATCTTCAGTTCGGCCAACAGCATGATCTTTATGACTCTCTTCAACATTAACTTCCCCAATGGAAGGCTCATCAATAGAACTACGAAGACTTATATGCGACGGATGACTGGCCTTGCAGATGGAACTGCTATTTGATACATTCTTTTTCACCAAGTTGGTAGAGGCCCCATGAGGCTCTACTACCTGATCCAAAGTGACACTGGATAAGCAGGGAGCTTCTGCAACTGATATTTCAGAAGTTCTCACATCAAATATGTTGTTGACATCAGAATTTTTATTTTTACTTCTTGCTTTCCTATTTCTCCTTGCAGCACTCCGTCCTTTTCCAAGAACAGGTCCTTGAGAGTGTTCCTGATGACAGGCTACACGTTACAACCTATTCAAATAATAAATAAGGGAGTTCATCCAAACAAAAATTATGCAATGATTATAACAGTCGAAGACATACATCTCCACCCATTTCCAACCCATGAGGTGCTTTAGGCATTCCGTTGCATTCAACTGATTTAATTCTCTCGGCAGAAGCCAGTTCAAATTCAACATCCTAACACAATGGAACCGTTGATAGAATTAGTGAACTCAAAAATATCAATACATTTAGAAATTACAAAAAAGATACCTTGCAGGGTTTCTCAAAAAAGGTCTTATCCACTTCTGTTCCCAGCACAGAATCTATCTTCTTCACACCATGGTTTTTCCCCCTTTTCTTACGACTACCTGCTCCAAGCTTGTCTTTTGGTTTAATGGAAGACTTAGTATTCCCCTCCCCAAGCAGTTCAAGTTTTGTACAATCAAGTGAAACAATCGTAAGAAGTCCCCGTAGTTTCCTTAGTATACAGTCAGAAATTGTATTGACAGAACCTAACGTAGTAAAATGCACCTTTGACATATTATATTCAAAAAGCTGACATGAAGATATCAAATTTACAATATCCTGAAGAATTAACAAACTATTATACACATTGGTCATGACAGGTTTCCTAGGAAAACAACCACGCAAAATCGTCGAAGCAAATTCTGCATCAATTGGGAGTTTTTGGGAGCAAACATTTGAAGTTTCAGCATATACGTGCCTCATTGGTTGCTCCCCTCCTGCTCTAAGCAGCCACATCTCATCCTCCAAGAAGCCACTAGCTCCATTCAGAATCTCACGAGTCTGAGAACTTGAAAACACCATAAGTTAATAACATGATCTTAATTAAACCTATCAAGTTTTATCAAACACCAAAAGAAATTACCAACGCTTTTGCAGATTTACCCAACGCCAGGGTGAAGAAACGTCTCCTAGTTTCAGCATTCAAATTACACCACCAATCAACACAGCCTTTCTTCCTCCAAAACACATTTGCCGACACACCCGCCGCGGTGATTTTGTCTTTCAATTTCACCCCTCTTTTTTTCCCGCCACAGCAATTCATCCACGCCAATCTCAAAGACACTTCCAATCTGTTCACCAAAAAAGCCTCAATGCTGTAATAGCCCTTCGATTTTAACCACTCCAATTCTACCCACTCCGATCCCAATTCGCTCTCTTCTCCTCTTAAAAACGACCCGTTCGTTACCTTATCCATAGCCTCCACGAATCTATCAACATTCTCCACCAACTCTTCATGTACGGTCATCGAATCTAGAAACTTCGTCGAGCAAGAACATTCTTCGATCTTCTCGCCTTCTCTGGACCAAAAAAAACGAGTGGACGTGAAAATCAACCGCTCCGAGTCGTTGAACTCGGCGGTTCGCGACAAGAGGCCTGGTGACTTCTTGTAGCAGAGGCTCGGAAGGTCGCGTGAGGGCAGGTCCGGGAGGATTATAAAACGGCCGTAACCGTTCGCGCGAAGTTTGCCGAGCATTTGAATTACGACCTGAACGAACTTGCGATCTACGGTGGTGAGGTAAGCCTGACGTTGATGGACGGTGAGCGATGCGAACCACTTGAGGATCGAGGTGCGAGAGTTGGGGCTGGAATTAGGGTTTGTCGTAGAGAGAGATTGGGAGTGGTAGAGAGAGATGTGTGCAGTGAGTGAGTCGACGAGTTGGCTCTGACTCGTGAGGTTGTTTGTGAGAGCATTCAGAGACCGCATTTTGCGAGGTTGGTCAGACATTTTGTGTTGCTGTTGTCCCTTTTTCTTCCTCAGATTTCAGAGAAAACCAGAAGACAAGCAAAAGACCTTTAACGACCGAAGCAAGAATGACGGAGAAAATACGCCCACAGGAGTAAATACGCCCACAGAAAAAACTGTTCGGTGCGTCGGGTTTTACCGGGTTGTGTTGAACCCGCTCTAGTGTCCTCAGAATTTAAATTGGATTTGAGCCTTTTTTTTTTTCTTTTGAGTTTAAATTTTAAATTAAGCTCAAATTTGAACTTTATAACTCAAAATTAATTCTTTCATATATAAAGCAATAATATTTTATATTCTAATAAATAATTACTTTCAAATTTGTAAAATTTATATAATCTTAAGTTTTATTTAGAAGAGTATGTTTCAAGATAGATATTTGCTAGCTGGTGGCACACATTGGAGAATCAGCAATAGAGATTCAGTATGAAATGATCCTTGGTTATCAGGAGATGTTGATTTTTTTGTATTATCACCCGCTGTAGAGGACTTTGAATATTTGGAAGTGAATGACTTAATGCTAGAAGATGAAAAGCAATGGGACCTACAATTAATACAAGGCCTTTTTGGTAATATGGATGCGGAGAAAATAATGTCAGTTCATTTGCATACGGTAAACCATCAAGATCTGGCTTCTACTCAATTCAATCTGGTTATAGAGCAGCCTTTAAATTTTGAAGCGCCGCAATTTTTGAAGAGATTACTGGCTCTTGAAAGAAGTTGTGGCATCTACCAATTCCTCCTAAAAGAAAGTAATTTCTTTGGAGAGCATGTAGAGAGATTATTATGGTAAAAAAGGCCTTAAAAAGAAGAGGAATGATAATTGAAGAAAACTGTCCTTGTGGGGATGAGGCTGAAACAATTTCTCATGCATTACTAGAATGTGATAAAGCTCGTGCATGTTGACCTTTATTTAATTTATATCTTGTTGCTCCAAATTTTAATACCTTTTTGCAGGATCTCTTGATGGGCCATATAGATGTGGTTAGTCGAGCTTGTGTCCTTATGTGGCATTTGTGGAATGCTCGAAATTTCTTAATATGGCATAATAAAAGGTTAGATCCTAGAGCTATTGTTGCCTTTTCAGCTAGATTTCTTGAAGAGTGGTAACATGCCCAATCTAAGACTAGAAATTATGATCCAACGACAGGTGTTGATGGACCTGTTTTCTATTGGTTAGACCCAAATGTTGGAGTTGTGAAGTACAATTTTGATGTTGCAATTCAATATGATTAGGAGACTATGTCATATGGCTTAGTAATAAGAGGAGAGAGAGGTCAATTTGTTAAATGTTTCTTAGGTTTATCCTCTTATTGCTGAAGCTATCGCATTCAAAGAAGCCTTATCTTGGTTGATACAATCTGGCTTCACGTCAATTGATGTGGAAACATATTGTCTTCTGTTGGTGCAGAGGTTCTATGGATCAAGAACTGGCATCAATGAGTTGGAAGTGATACTGGAAGAATGCAAATTAACAACATGTATTTTTCAATACTTTAAGTTTAAATGGATTATAAGGCATGTAAATATAATAGCCCATTTGTTATCTAAATCAGCTACTAGATATCTCAATAGGCTTAGTTATGACATGCCACCTGTTTCTTTTGTTAGATACTCTAAATTATGATGTTGTTTCGTCTCAATAAATAAATATTTTTTCTTAAAAAAAAATCAGATTCAGCCTAAATTAAATATTTCAAGTCCATTCGAGCTTTAAATTGCTTAAATTGCAACCAAACATTTATATCAAATATAGAATACAGTGTTATAAAAAACCAAGAATGATGGCTATCGTTTAATTTTAATAATTCACTCTACTTAAACAACAACTATTATATCTTAATAGAAGTCTTCATATATAGGGTCTAGAAAAGTTCAAAAATACACATCTTTACTTAGGGATGGAGTGCCCAGACCCGATCCTACCCACGGGCTGGATGGCCCATGGCTCAGTGGGCTAGGTCGGCCTGACCTAATTTTATATTTTTTATAAAAAATAAAAAACGACATTATTTTTATGCTCCGGTCGGGTCCAATTAACCAGGGCCAAAATCAAGCTAGGTCAAAATTGACATCCCTATCTTTACCCCTAACTAAAGAAGTCCAAAAGTACAAATAAATATATATATAAATAAGGAATAACTGTTAGACCCCCGAAATTTTTTTTATGATATTATTCAGCATGAATTGTGATAATTATGGTTTTATGCCTTAGTTTGAGTAAATTGGGAGTATTAGTGGATAAATTTGGTTTATTTGAGCTTAATTCGTTATGA
>JANJEY010000009.1:51564773-51576596 GCA_024703695.1 Erythroxylum cataractarum
ATATGTCCACCCAATTTATAAATTTTTGTGAAATATATTTTCTATTCAAAGCAGAAAAAAAAATTCTATAAAATTTTATAATCATTAAAATTAAACAAATTGGTCTTATTACTTTTATTTTTATTAAATTTTTCTCAAATTCTTAAAAAAAAATTCAGTATCTTCATTTATCTAGTATAATTGTCTGTTGGGACATGTTTATATTAGTATAACTTTATCAATAAAGCTTTTGTCATAAGAGTTTTTCTAAGAAACCAGTTAACTGTTTAGCTGTTAATTAAAAAATAGTTTTTTTTAAGAACTCCATACAATAAATTATTTGATAATATGAAAATAAAAAATATTTTTATTAATTTTAAATACATTTTATTTAAGACCTTAAATAGTTACCGAAACTTGCCGTGTTGTTATTGGCTTGGGTCTTTTTGCTTTCCCTTACAAATTGGGTTTCACGGGACTGCCCTTTCTCTTTGGTGTCCGAATAAAAACAAGGACCGACCAACCGACTCGTAGATAAAGACCACATAAGGACCAAGCCTGTCTCGGCCATTGCAAGCCCCACGGTTCCGCGACTTACGAGGCTGATTGGGTCAGAGTATTAAAGTGAAGAAGCAATCATAAAATAGTGATCGAATAAGAGTACATGATGCCGACACGTTTTCTACACAACGATGACTTTGAAGATCGTATTGGAAAGTTCCTCTGGACGACGACTCGTCCTTTTTAATTGGCTAAGGAATAAATGGCATTTTGCTTAATATCCACTTGACCGATGTAAGCTCTCCTCTCTCTCTCTCTCTCTATTACTCTCTTCTTGTCCATCCACTGTATGGTAAAAACAGGCTACAGGAAGCATTTGGAATGGTTAGGAGAAAAAATACTCATGGAAATTAAAGGTGCAACGTGTTGACTTATCTTCTTATTTGTAGCACTCAATAAAGGGAAGCTATAAAATATGTTTAGATATTATCGTGATAAAGATATCACTTATAAGAAACTTTTTATATATATTTTTATTTTTTCAACTCGATTAATATTCAATTTTTAAATGTAGACATGAAAATTAAAAATTAGATTTTAAATAGATGTTGAAAAATGAACATAAATATAGATTTAGACATAAGTCTAGTGATAACCTGAACTGATAAATATCCATAACTAACCTATTTTTATTAATTTTATTTTGTCTGCTTTTTTTTGAATATTTATAGTTATATATAATAACATATTAATATTTTCTTATGAAAAATAACTTTAAAATTTTCATTTTAGTCTTCAATCTTCACCTTTTTTAATCATATTTTATAATGATAATAATGTAAATGATATGAAGATGGAATTTTAAATGTTGTGGAGCTCAGGAAAAAATATTTTAAAACTTTGATATTTATGTCTTTGTTTCAGTTCTTTATTGTAAAAAATATATGATATTTTTGTATTAGACATTATGATTTTTATTATTTCAATTTTATGATTTTTTAAAACATATAAAACAAAATCTTGACTTATTATTATTAAAGTAATTTTGATTTGGAGCGGTCTGCTCTTTATATTTTTTATTTAGAAGTTATATTTTTATGTACTATACGACCTGATGGATATCCAAAAATTTTAACAATCCAATGAATTTGGATATGGATAGTAAATTGTAAAAACCGATAGATTTTAAATAGGTAATGGATTAAGTCATAAAAAAAATAAAAAATGGATATAAATATAGGTAGAGCAATATCCGAACTGAACCCTATCTATTGCCATCCCTACTTTTTAATCATAAATAAGTAATTTTACCTGTTGTTCTCGGGCTCATCCTCTTTGATATAAGATACTAAATAATAAATTATGCATCTTAATTTTTAGATCTTATGTAAATTAAAAGAAAGAATAATTATTTATTAAAATATCGTTAAAATATTCCCATTAAAAACATAAATTGCAATTAAATTTTTTTAAAGATAAGAAATGTATCAATATAATATTTTAGGACAACTTTTAGTTTTTTATTAATTTTATGTATATAAATACATGATCATTTTACTTTATTTTATATTATTATTCATAACAATATATGAAAGGCTTCAAGTCAGGAATATTAAATTTACCTAAATATAAGGATAAACAAGGAAGCATAGCATAATATGAGATGTTGAAGTTGAGTGATTGATATGAGTACCTTTGCCGTGATGCCGAGTATAAATAAAGCTTCAGCCTAACCTGCAAAGCTTATATATAATTTGTCCTATTTAAGTAATGAGAGTGATGTATAATGTATTCATATAAATAATACGATTCTCTGTAAGACGCGTTGTTAGTATGGTTACTAAATAGTATATGGGAGACTTTGGACCTAATTTACAATCACTTTTTAGTATAACACAAGTGTGAAGCTCAATTCACCAAAGCAAAGAAGCATGAAAGTGGACCAAGATGGGACTAACCAACCCCCAAAAATATACGTTAAAATACATTTTGATCCTTTTATTTATAACTAAACACAAAATAAATCCTAACGCTATGAAATATTCATATTGAATTCTAATATTTTCAAAACATTGAATGAAGAATTTAAAATTAGTTATTTCTT
The DNA here is from genome assembly GCA_024703695.1 of Erythroxylum cataractarum. Classification (NCBI taxonomy): domain Eukaryota; kingdom Viridiplantae; phylum Streptophyta; class Magnoliopsida; order Malpighiales; family Erythroxylaceae; genus Erythroxylum; species Erythroxylum cataractarum. The sequence continues at coordinate 51,567,358 of JANJEY010000009.1, forward strand.
AATTAATTAACGTGACATTATTTTTTTAACCAAAAACTAGGCCACATTTGAATTAAATTTTAAAAATAACTGTATGGATGTAAGATCCACTTTAGATTTTAGAAGATATAAAAATATTAATACATTAGTATTGACATGAAATTTAACCGAGAGAATTTAACCACATTAATTTTTCATCAATTTAGAATTTGTTTCGAACTTTTTTAAAACGTTGAGGTTTAATTTGAATGTTTCGAAACTTTGGAGTTTAAGTTATATTTTATTATAAATATTGAGATTTAAAATAAATTTTTAGTCCGAGAATACAATACGAGTTTGATATGAATTTTGATCAAACTTAAATTGTATAGTTTAAATTGTTTAAAATAATGTCATTTTGTTCGAGATTAGAATTATGTTATTTCAAAATTTTAAATCAAAATTGTATTATTTTAAAATATATATTTAAACTATTTATCATCATCATCATCACACTCAATTCAAAGGTCAGTAATAAAATAGGATTTGAGGAGGTCTGATAGCATGCAGTCTTATCCCTACATGATATAGAGGTTATTTCCGAATCACACGCAGATATGACAATAAAGAGTGATGCAGATAAAATGTAAATAAGTAAAACTAGAACGTTAAATCAATATGTAAATAAAATTACAATAAATATATAAATAAATAAAAATAAAACATAGCTCAACTTTTAAAAAATATTTTAAAACAAAATATAAGGAAATATAACAAAATATTCGAGCTCTTTATATCTATTAAAAACCTAATCAACTCAAATTATTTGTTACTTTCGGTATGGGAAGAGTTGAATATGTCATTGCTTGGTCATTCAAGATAACAAAAACTACTAACAATGATATTAACATAGAAAATCCAGATTTTTACGTTGTCTTCTTCTTTTTGTGTTTAGTGCGTTGAAGAGATGGATTCCTGCATCGACACATTGTAAATCAACAAGTTCCTAACATGAAAAGAAGGCCAGCAGGCATGAAACCATGTGATGTAAGTATGTAACTACAAAATCTTCACTATATTCCATGGACTTTCGAGTTTCTTGCACAACTTGAAGAGTTGTACGAACCCTTTTTTTACCAAATATTTTGGCTTTTTTTAAGGAAAAGCAACTATTAAGCTGTCGTTGTCAAAAAATAAAAATAAAAATTTAATATTACGTTATTTTGAATTTAAAATAGAAAAATTACTAATAAAATATGTTAAAATTTTGTATATTAATTAAATAATATCACAAAAGGTAAATAATAAAATTTTAAAAAGCACGAGTCTCCTTAAAATACGGGATAGAGGGATTTAGTAGTAAGCAAGCTTATTCCAATTAGGTAAAGAGACTATTTTTAATAAACTCACATGTAGTATTAATTAGTAATTAATTTTTTTAGACTTTTATTAAATTAAAATAATAATAAAAATTGTTCAAAATTTTGTATAATAATTAAATAATAATAATAATAATTTTCAATATTTAAACTTTAAATAAATTTGTATTTCTTGATATAATATATCTTTTTTTATGGATAAAATAATGGAGTTGTTTGGCAAACAACTTATTAGCTATTTTGTAGTTTATTGACTAAAAGTTAGCCTTTTGACTATTTTAAAAAGCAATTCATGTGTTTAGTGAATAAGTTATTCGTCGCTTATTTAACCCTAATAAGTTAATTTTTAAAAGTTCCTCATATAAAACTTTTTGAATTATCAGTCAAAATTAATAGGTAAAAAAACAATTATACCCTCTTTTCATAATTTTTAAATTATGATATATATCGGATCTGTGTCATACTATAATTATAAATATTTTAATTTATTAAATAATAAAATTTATACATATTATATGAAATATCAATATGATGTAACTAGCTGCAACATTCATATTAATAAAGAATTTAATATTAGATTATTATTATTATTATTATTATTATGTTTTTATTAAACTTAATTTTTGTAAAAGTAAATATCTAAATTCTTACGAGAGTATTCAATGAAATATTGAGAAAAATAATATTTATATCCCTATAAATTTTTTAAATTATATCTTTATAAGTTATTTTACACAATAATAATTAATACTAAATAGCTAATTTTATCAAATATTATCTACCGACTAAATAAACCGAAACAATCAACCATTAGACCTTAATACTACAGTTCTGCGAACATGGCCAATGTATGAGTCTTTATTTGATTAGTAAATGCTCATTCCTGAGGCTAACAAAGCCATACGTCGGTCGTTTGACATGACTCGTGACCATGATTTTGTTGCCTTCTTCCAGATTGTAATTAACCATACCATTCAGCATTCAAAGGCCGGCTTGTCCGCAAAGCCAATTTAGGCGTACGTTATGGGTTAGGCAACTTTCATGAATGCTATTACCCAACCAAGTCATGAGATTATAACATACGTTTTCAAGGAATATGTCTAATTAATACACTGTTAACACAAGAATCTTAAGGTACATGTCTAATTAATACACTTTTAAGGTTTTGACTTAGTTTAACAATATTTTGTAGTAAGTTTTAGAATTTACTCAATTAAAACTAAAGTTTCAGATTTTAAATATATTTTAAACTAAAATTTAAGGAACAAATTGAGTTTTAAGAATAAAATGGGATAAAAATATAGAGTTAATTTGTAATTTAAGAAATATTTAAATTTTTAATATTCATGTAATTTTCAATCTTTTTAAAAGATTATCTCTAATACGACGAATCAGATATTGCTTGTATAACAAATTAATCTAATTTTTGAAAGTAAAATAAACTAATTAAATATGGTTAAAATTAATTATATATATATATATATAATACGTATATAAAAAATATATTTTATGTTATTTTTAGTCAAAATCTAAAAAAAGGTTTATAAAAAATTAAAAATTATAAAAATTTCTCAAACAAATTTAAAATTTAAAAATTTAAATTGCAAAAAAAAACCGAAAAAAAAAAGTTGGGAAAGAACTCAGAAACTCAAGACATATCATATTGAAGACGCAGATCTTATACTCATTTATTGCGAAGTTACTGAATATGTGATGAGGTTTCTATATTCTTCTATCTGAGCTCGACTGAGTCGACATGTTGTTCTCGAGTAAGAAAAAGCAGAGCATTAGTCTCTGCTTTTCCTTCTCAATCAGCTTTTTCAGGTTTTCCAACTTAAGAGAAAGTGAAAGAAAATTTAATGTACTTGAGGTTCAGTTTCATGGGCTGTATGATAAAGTCTGTCACACTCCAATCTCTGCTCGATTAACAGATCTATTGAGTAAAGTTTGGGACACAGAAAGGACAGGGACAGGGAAGCAACAAAATGGTGAATTAGAATTGCAGGTAAGAAGGAATAGACTACTCCGCCATGAACTGTTAAAAGCTAGTAATGACAGGTGGTGGATGTTAGTTTTTTATTGATGAAACCAATCGGTTCTGATCAACCCCTCTTCGAGAATGAGACTTTTTTGTAATTTAAATAAAGAAAATTTGGCTATGGAAGCAAAGAGCTAGCAAAAACGTCTGGAGCTTTGAACCGAATCGATTCACAAGAGTTTTCGAAACTATGAATTCTGTATCTCAAAACCCAGAAATCGTTTAGTAAATATCGGGTTCCTGCATTCAATACTAAATCAGCTTTGAATTGTTACAGAAACAGAGCAAATAGTCGATGGATGCTAAGCAAATGAATTACAGAGTTAGAATTCCAACAAGAAACGGTCTATCAGGAAATTAGGAACCGTATAACTTAATCAACAATAAGAAAGTTGGATGGTTTCAGATCGAAAAACTCAAAAGCTGGGCAAAAATATAGCAGTTCTTCCTTCTGAATCGAACCGGTTCTTGTACGAACTAAGCAAAACTCACCTCTTGATGGGGTTGACAAATTCTGCGTCTGAAACGGCAGAAAGCTCGATTTGGCTAATATCATCATCGTCAACAGGAGCTGGAAGATTAAGATCTATCAAACTCAAGTTGTCCCCTAACTTTGTGGAGCTAATGGCAGGGGTTGCTTGTACGCCAGTAAAGTGAGATCTCTTGTGCCCACCAAGGGCTTGCCCAGAAGAGAACACTCTGAAACAGTAAGGACATTCGTGAATTTTCTTCTCTGCAACTACTAAACTTGATGTACCTGCATTTCCTCTCTCTCTCTCTCGTTCTCGGGTTGGTGTGAAGACCTTAACTTTCTTGTGATTTGCTCTGTGTCCACCCAAAGCTTGATAGGATTTAAACACTTTCTTGCAAGTTTCACACTTGTATTTCCCTCTTGTTCTAGTCTTGCAAGATTTGAACTCCTCAGATTCATCCGTTTCTTCCATGGAGTACTTTTCAGCTTCCACTTCCTCATCCATTTTCTCTTCTTGTATCTGCTTGTTAAGTTGTTCTCTTCTCTTCCATTTGTCCCTGGAAAGCATCATAAGACAAAAGGCCACATCTTCCTCGGTGGTCGTGTCAGAGATTGAACTCATCGGTTCAGGCTCAGCCCATGACTCGGCCTTACTCACTTTATCATAATTAACCTTCTTTATGTTGTTCTCATGTCCTTGGTGATTGTATGGAGACTCTAATAACTTCCGGGTTCGTTTAGATCTTCTCCGAGTTGGACTCTTCGATGACTCGGTCTCGCTTTCTCTGTCTTGAAGAACTACAGACCCAGCATTAACTGCGAAAGAAAACTCAGGATCTACCAAACGAACACTTCTCTTTGGATTCTCCCTCAACCCATAATAAACACCTTTCTCTTCTCCCTCTCCTAACCCTTGCTCAGTTTCCTCTTCTGAAGATGAAGACGACGAAGCTAACTCTACATCCTCACTGAGTTGAATGTGTTGTTGTTGTTGTCGTTCTTCTTCTTCTTCTTCTTCTTCTTCTACTACTACTGGTTTTGGAGGAACAGGAAGATTCATCAAGTGAGACCGCATATGACCACCCAGAGCTCTTCCATTAGCGAAGCCCTTGAAACAAAGCTTACACTTATGCTTCTCCATTAAAATCCCAGATGCAAAAATCAAACCTTTTCTTCTCCAACTCAACAAAAGCCTTAAACTTTGGATATCTCTCTTTCTCTGGTAACAGAGTTTGAGAGAAGTTAGAGAGTGGAAACTAAAGAGTAGGTGACAAGCGTAAGCTCCACCACGAGATATATACCAAGTTACAAAAATTCCATTTTTAGAGTTTTTAAAAAGTAATAAAAATTATGTAATTTCTCTTTTAAACGCCACGTAAAACAATAAATAGAAGTTAATTAAAGCCTATGCATGAAGAAGGAAACAGTGACATGTAACATGCGAGACTTGCCCGTTTCTGTATTTATTCCCATAAACACTTCCCGTCTCTTTTCAACTCCACCTATTGTCCCAAAATACCCTTTTCATCTATCTTTGGTAAATTAAATCGGACAACAGCTAAAACCTTAATTGAAATGTGTTGCATTTCTCTTTTACTCTGTTGTCCGAAAACTAAGTCTTGAGTTTCACGTTTTCAACTGTAAGAAAAAAGAAAATTACTTGATGTAATTAAAAAAAAACAGTGGTGGGCATTTACGGAATATGACAGAAACAAATTGCCGTAATAAACCGGCGGCTTACTTGGCAAGCACCTTACAGATTGGCAAGCAAATTAGCAAAGTACATGTCATATGCTTGTCCGACGTGTCACTGCCACGGAGTTAATAGCTATACTACGTATTCGTTACGTGACAAAACAAAAGCTGACATGGAGATTCTGTGATAACATTTAAGGTTCCAACTGTCAGTGGTGTATGGTAGTATATAGCTATAGCGAGCCGGCTGGACCGGCTGACTTACTCCATTAAGTTAAATTTAAGTAATGATTAATGAAAACGAAAGCCAGTTAATCACAATTAAGAGGTAACCATTTTTAGCCCTTCAAATTTGGATCTTTTGGTTGAAATGTCTAATGAGAATCGAAACGAAGGGTTGGAAATTGTGTGAGAAAGTAAGCAACGTCCCCTTTGAGGAAGGAGCTTTCAATGGGGAAGTTGTTAATGCCGTTTCATTAGGGGCTAATGGACTGACCGAGTCTGAGTCTGAGCCCCCCCAACTCCATGGCCGCTCGCTCTCTGTTTCTAGTTTGATTCTAACGAGCGCGGTCCATGTGGGTTAAGACCAAATTACACGTTCTTGTTAGCTAAAAGGTTCCATCTTTTAGCTAAAACCGGCCTACAACTCTCCATTTATAATTATACGGTCCTCACACTAACTCTCTCTTTTCTCTTATGCACGAAATTCCAATGTATAAGTGAAGACAATAACACTCTTTTCCTTATTCTAAATTTTCGCTCAACGTGTCCTTTAAGTGTGGTCCAAATCCTTAAGGAGTTTTTTAAAAGTTAATTTAGACATTTCACGTAATTTAATAAATTTAATTTTTTTATATTTAAAATTAATTTTTTTAGTTTTTTAATTTTATTGTTAAAATTCAGTTAAAAAAATAATATTATAAATAGTATAAGCATTATATAAATTAATCAATTATTTTTATGAAAATCTAATTCAACTTTTAAAATATAATTAAATTAATTTATATTTAATTTAAACTTATAATTTATTATAATTATCTTAATCGAGTTTAAAATTTAAGTTGGATTATTATGTCAATCATATTTGATTAGTTCATGTTTGTTGGTCATGTTCAATTATTTCGTCATTATTTTCTAATTGAAGATTAAGAGGGTGCTTGTTTGGGAGTAATGGGAAAAAAGATATGAATATGAAATGAAAACTCATGTTTGGTATCAACAGAGATAGCACTTTCATTTCTCATTTTTAACAATATTTTATTCCTTTGGTAATTCAAGGAGAATGAGATTCATTGTTGGCTATACTTCATTACCATTCTTTACTATATTCATTCATATTTTTATTCTTATTACCTTCTGTAAACTAAGCCCTCCTAATATAATGAGTTTTTCCACAATTTATAAGATTAAAAAATAAAATTGTCTTTAACTTTTTTTTCAATTGTTGCGGTATTGAGTTTGTGTAATTTTTTTCAATTAGGAATAAAGTTACGTACTTTTGAACATTATCAAACTCGACATTTCAACGAGACTTCTACTTAAATGTTTGTTGTTTATGTTTATCCTTATTCCTCTAAACTCTTCAAGATTTTTTGAGTATTAAAAACAACTTTAGATCTTTTAATTATGTAAATTAAAATTATTTTAATCTTATTCAACTTGAAATCTCAAATGGGTATTTTTTATTAAACTTAAAAATTTACTTAATTTGAGCGTGTTGGTTTTATTTTTTAATTTATTTTGGATGTGAAGTTCTCTATTTAAATATATAAATATGCTTAGCACGTTGCAGTCCAGATCCTATTGGTTTGACAAAGTAAGGGTTTCACGAGACACACGAGCTATGTGCTGTGAATCATGGCTCCTCTTTTTAATCTCTATTTTGGTAATCGTATGCATGTGTGTACCGACTCTGAGTTGAGTTAACTTCAAATTGAGTTGAATCAGCTAGCTAGGTCCAGACCTAAATGTGAGTAAGACAGTTGCTAACAATACAGGTGCAGCCGTGCAGGGACTTTAGGCCGTTCGATTTAAGTTCTGAGAAGTCGTGTGTTTTAGATTTGGGATATCAAAGAGGTTCCGGTCTCAGACTGACATGTAATCAAGTTGGCCTGAAGATCAGCTCGTTCCACTCCGCTGCACGTCGACCGGTGTGTGTGATCGTTTGTAAGCTCGTGCTCTGCCGTGCGTACAAGTACAGGCGCGATCCCCACCGTACATGCTTTGGCACCGAACCGTGATATGTGGGATGGGCCACATGAGACGTAGGATCTGTTTCATCTGTCTTGGACCCACCAATTGTTGGGATAATCCTTTCAGTTGGGCCATCTATCTAAGCAACTGTTGCACTCGAAAGAGTGAAACGACGAACGCCCACATGATGCCTCCTGTTTTTCTTTTTTAATTGATTTAACCAATCCTTTTTAATTATAATTTATTTCAATTTGGATCTCAAAATTACACATGGAAACGGGTTATCGGTCCATCCGCCCCACTGACCCAACAAAAATAATCTAATATTTTAAATTAAACTTATTAGTGAATATATACAACCAATTAAGTTGGTCTTACATGACAGTTTAAATTATAGTGGTGAAACGGTCACATAACATAATATTAGAGCCTTTGTAACTAAGTGATCGTAAGTTTAAATCCTACTACTCATCTAATTAAGTTGGTCTCACATAACAACTTAAGTTATTATGATAAAACAATCATTTAAAAAAACCAACTTAAAAATATTTATAAAAATTCAAAATTTTATGTACATAATGTTAAGAATATCACAATTAGCCAAAAATAAATAAATGAAAAGTTAAAACTTGAAACTCTCAGGTCGCAGGTCTCCAACAACTTGCCAAACGAGAGATCCTGACGGTGAAACTCAACGCCATCACATGCACTAGCTTATCTAGAACATTACTTGTCCAATGACCTGTTTCAGATTAAACAACCCGGAAAGCTCCTAAAAGTGCTAAGTCTCCTAGAACACGTTTTCAATCTAAGAAAAAGAAGAGGTAAAAGTAAGCCTCGGACACTCTTCCAGGAAAAAACAACCATGACCTTGGAGAAGAAGTATACCTGGATTCAGTCAAATTTCCTGGAAGGTTTCGTTTCCAACTTACTCATTTCTACCATCTATAGCCACAGTTTTTGCAAAATAGTTGTGCAATCATAAAAGCAGCTTTTGAGTTTTAATTCAAGACCTGTTTGGTTCTACTTCTATTTTTCTATTGTTATTTTTAATTTTTGTTTTCTGTTTTTTGTTTCTGTTTTTTTGCTAAAAAAATGAAAACCTGTTTAGTTGAGATTTGTAACATAAAAACTGAAAATAAAAACCTGTTTGGTTGAGATTTATAATAAACTTATTATTATTATTATTATTATTATTATTATTATTATTATTGTTATTATTATTATTATTGTTAATAATATTATTATTATTAATTATTGTTATAAATTTTCTACTTATTAGTATTATTATTATTGTTGTTGTTGTTGTTGTTGTTGTTGTTGTTAATAATAATATTATTATTAATTATTGTTATAAAATTTCTACTAATTATTATTATTATTGTTGTTGTTGTTGTTGTTGTTGTTAATAATAATATTATTATTAATAATTATTGTTATAAAATTTCTACTTACTATTATTATTATTATTAAACTCATTATTATTATTATTATTATTATTATT
>JANJEY010000009.1:51580683-51591330 GCA_024703695.1 Erythroxylum cataractarum
TCCGACCGGTCAAAACCGGTCAATTGACCGGTTTTGACCGGTTCACACCGGTCCAATTGAAGACCGGTTTTAGGGTAGGAACCGGACCGGACCACCGACCGGTCACCGGTCGGACCGGCCGGTCCGGTCCGGGTTTTAAAACCCTGGTGTGAGGTCTGGAAAGATCTGATAGTATATAACCTTGCCCTTATTTAATAAAAAAGTTATTTCTGATATACCCACATACAATTATCTTGAAATAAATATATTTTCACATAAATAAAAGAATAAGATTCAAATACTCATTATTCTATTGATAGAATTCACATCATAACAAATTATAACATTAATCTATCTTGTTATAATTAAGAATAAAATTATAAATATATAAATAAATTTATCACTTTCGGCTTTGCAGGGGTTAGAAAAGGGTTATCGATTGTACGCAACCTTCTTTCGTATTTTATAAAGTGGCTGATTCTATTACTCAAACTAGTAAATTAACTATTTGTTACAAGACTCATCTTTTTAGTAAACAATTAAGATAATTAAACACAAATATAAAATATATTGATATTTAAAATATCTAAAACTTAATTATTTCTATATAGCTCCATTTTGAATAAACATCATCAACACACCTAGTTCAGAAGTCCTGCAATAAAAATAATAAATTATAGGGTAAGTGAACTCATTTCTAAATCTTACATCATATTTTTTCAGTTCACTTCTACAAACAATCCAACTTTACTCAAAAAATTGTTATTAAAATCATTTGCTTCAAGTTGCAACTTTAGTAAGTTTGGGCCACTAGCAACTTTTGTTAGAACAATTCGGAGCACGCCCAAAACATACATTTGGAGGAAATTAATCAGAATGCTTGCTACTTTGAAATTGTATGATATACAGGAATTATGAGATAGTTAAGTACCTTTCTTGTTCAGAAAATGGATTACGAAAAAATTGTGTTTGGTTATAAATATAAACCTGTTGAGTCTGTAATTACAGTATGGTAATCAGGAAAATAAAAGAAGAAGATGAAGAAGAAGAAGAAGAAGAAGAGAAGATCTTCGTGTGAGTTTCACAAAATTTTTAATAATTATGGGTCAGTGCCCACTGTGCCAGTAGTTGAACCAATCCCAACCTGCAACCATGGAGATGAACTCTCACTGGTGTTCATGTCCTTTAGTTCACTAAGCTTCGGTATCTTCATCTTACTGTCAGCTTCATTATCCATATCCTGCATTGAGTTGTTACAGTTGTTGTCATTGACAATGTTCTTGTTGTCGTTGGTTTTCTGGTTGGTGTCCTCGTTTTGGTGGTCCTGGTCAAGTTGGTGATGATGGAGGTGGTGTTCTTCCTTTCCTTTTCCGTCAACTCCTACCCAGGATTGAAGGTAAATCTGAGTAGACACGTCCAAGATTACAGGGTGATCCTCTGCCGGAGCAGGGAGGTTCAAATCAAGCGTCAGATCAAGTGTCTCAGGATTGTCGATGAACTTTGGTTTGCGTTGAACTTGTTCCACTTGTTCTTGAAACTGATGAAACTTGGCGAGAGATGAAGCGTCAGGTGAATTCGAAGTGATCCAGTGGCACCTCTTATGGCCACCTAAAGCTTGTCCTGAGGAGAAAACACGATGACAGATTGAGCATTCGTGAACCTTAGATTTCCTTTTGGAAGTAGAAGCCATTGGAGCATTTGAACCATGATCGAAATGCAAAGCTGACGTAGGTTTTGTTGGCAAGAACTCTTCATGTGTGATCACATCTTCATCAGCTACACTATCCTCCAAACCCTGATCGAGCCTAGCCGCGAAACACCCTTTAACTTTCTTGTGACTAGCTCTATGTCCACCTAATGCTTGGTGGGAATTGAAAACCTTCTTACATGCTTTACATTCAAACAATCCTTTAGCTACGCCTTTAGCTTTCTCAATGGTAGGTTTATAAGCCAAAGGAGCTATAAAACTTATTGGGTTTCTTCGTTCTTCGTCTTTACTCGCTGAGGCACATGACTCTTCAGGTTCAGCCACTAAAGGATCAACAGTTGCATTAGATAACATCATTAGACAATTCGCGAGATCTTCTTCTTCGCTGGACGGACAGTTCGAGTTAAACTCGCCAACTTTTGCTCTCAATGATCTCTTCCGTTTAGACCAACCACAACCTCTTCTCGTCGTTCCATCTTCTTCCGACCCAGGTGACGATACGAGTGATTCATCGGCGTCCTCAGAACTACATTTCCCATGCTCGAGAAATGATTTCCAAGATAGGAATTCTTTACCACAATTCTCGCAGACCCTGCAACTCTTGAATCTGTTCGGGTTCGTTCGTAATGCATACATGCGCTTGTTGCTCGGAGCCACATCGCTTCCTAACTTATCTTCCCAATCGCTTGCTGGGTCTTCATCGTCCATATGGCCAGTTTCATCACCTATTCCGTGTGCCCTCATATGCCCTCCTAACGCTCTTCCACAACCAAACCCTTTCTTGCAAATCTTACAAAAGTGCTTGAATTCCGATTGTTGATCCACAATCAAAGCCATACAAAGAGGAAAAAAACCAAAAAAAAGGAACCCAAAAAAAAAAAAACAAGAAGAAGAAACAAAAAACAGGAAGGGAAGATGAAAAGAAACGATTAATGAAGTGAATTATAACGTGGGTAATTAAGAATGGTGAAGATAAAGGGATGGAGTTTGTTCTTCTTGTAGTGAAAAACTTGTCGTTATGTTGCATCACGTATGGTGAATAGAGGAGTAATAGTCCTAGTTTTTAGATACAGTCATGGTTAATTTTGAGGATGAGGTAAAATAAGAGATTGAGAGTGAATAAGAGTCGATAAGCGGTGGTGACAAGTGGTAGGAGGTTAGCAAGTTTGGAGACTTTTTCTACGACCTTCTGGTGGTGGCGCCGCCGGTCAAACGAAAACAAAAAACTAACGGAAGTCCGCACGTGAAGTGTGTTACAATGTGTGCTTTTTGTGATGTAAACTTTGTGTTGCATGAGTTAATATGAAAAAGGATGGAGGAGAGTGAGTGTTGTGGTGGTGAGGGACTGAGTGAGTGAGAGGCAAGAGTGGGTCTAACTGCCATACCTATTCATATCCCTTCAATTCCAAGCCAAGAAAACTAACCCATGCTTCTCCTTGTCTCTCGCTTTGGCTCATGCTACTTTTCCACACAAATAATGTGCTTAATCTCATTCAAAATTATATTATTAACTTGCATTTTTTTAATTGAGTCTTATATTTCATAAAGTTTCTTAAACTAAATAAGAAATATATTGTGAAATTTACAATAAGCTTACGGGTTCATACGAGAAGAAAAGTTAGACCACACAAAAGCCTAAGCGAGTTTTCATTCTCAAATCAATTGACAATAAGTAGAGTAGCCCATGCCTTTTTTCCCCTTCTTTTCTTTATAATAATTAATAGTGGACTCTTATAAAAAATAAAAGAGATAAAATAGGGGTTCTTTTGTTGTTCTTTATGAAGATCAAAATCTTCGTAAAGAACAAAATGAAATAATATAGGGCTCTTTTGTTGACTATTTTATTCTTCGTGAAATTAAGCCCTAGGCAAGTATCCCGCCTGCTCTTACTTGAAGCCAAGTCTGTTAATTAAAAATAAAGCTTCATATTACATGAGCTCCCTAAATCATGTATATTAGTAACCTTCGAACCATATTCATGATCGTGGGCTTAAGGTCTCGACTCAACGTATAATTGATAGGTTTAGTCTAATACAAGCCTAAGGATACTCTCCTGGAGACCAAGCCCGATAACTAAGAATAATACTGTATGTTTGTGGTTGGCCTGTGGCTGTGTGTCCTCAATTAACTTACCTCTCTTAACTTTTCTTTCTTATTTCTGGAGATGAATGGAGAGTGTCAGTGATACATAGTTTGTCCTAATGTTTACGCTTTAAATTTAAATTTAAATGTGGATTGAAAGATAATAAAAACTTTAATTTTGGACCTCATAATATATAATTACTATAATTTAAAATTAAAATTAAAATTTATTTTTATGTATCTATTGTACATAATTTTTTAAAAATTATATTAAAAATTAAATCAATAAGATAAGATGTTTAAAGTTTTAAGGAGTAACTATTATAAAAATTAGTATATAATAAATATAAAACATTTGAAAAATTGAAATAGGATAGGAAAAAGAGACGCTGGAATTATTGAAAGACATAAAGTTTAATTAAAAAATTAATTATTAAATAAAACTTAATTAATTAATTTTAATTTATAGAAATAATTAACTTATAAAAATTAACAATAAATCAAATTAAAAAGTTTTAAAAATTAATTAGTTCAAATTTTTTAATAATTGATTATAGTATTTATATGTATGTATTAATTTATTATATATATCAGCATTTGATGTGTAATTTTAGGTCTATTATTTTTAGATTTTTTTGATAATTGATTGAATATATTAAAATAAAGATGCATCACACATTAAAGTGTCAATCAAAAACCCAAGCAGCATGTCCTAACTAAACCTATTGGGAAAATGAGTAGCTAATTTAGATAACAAATGGGCTACTGTGTTTACATGCCTTAAGATCCAGTTAAATGTAAAGGATTGAAAGTCACTACCTGTTAATTTGCACTTGTCTAGAATTGTGCTGAGCTTATTGATACCGTTTCATGATTCGTGGAACCGCTGCGCTAATTGAAGACAATTTATTTCCACCTCCATAGATGTAAAGCCATAATGTATCAATCAAAATAAAGCTTCTTTGAAAACAATAGCTTCAACAATGAGAGGAGGATAATTGGAAGTAGAGAAACTTAAGATACATTTAACGAATTGACCTCTAGCTCCTTTTATTACTATGCCATATGACACAATTCTTTGAGCAAACTGAAGTGCGGCATCGATTTCATTTTATAGCTCCATCAGTTGGACCTGACCAGCAACCAACATGTTGATTAGTACCTACTGGTGTACCAGAATTACTAGCCTAAAATTGAGCGTTGTTCCATTCTTCAAGGAACCTGTTTGATGCTACCACAATAGCACTAGGATCTTGCCCTTTCTGCTACCAGATAAAAGAATTTTGGGCTTTCCACAAATGCCACAGCAGTACACAGGCTCGACTTATCGCATCTATCGGGCCAATCAAGAGGTCCCGGAAAAAAGCAATGAAATTTGGAGCTATAGGAGAAAATTTTAATAAAGCCCAACATGCTCGAGCTTGGTCACAATTTAGCAAAAGCATGAGAAATAGTTTCAACTTCGTCACAATATGGATAGTGTTCCGCTATGTTCATTCCCTGTCTTTTTAAGACCTCTCGCACCAGAATGATCTCTCTACATGCTCTCCAAAGAAATTCCTTTGTTTTGGGAGGAATTGGTAATTGCCACAATTTCTTCAGCGGGCTAACTATTTCGTCAAAATCTATGATGCTTAACTATTTAAGGGCTGCTTTATAACCTAACCTAACTGAGCAGAAACCTTCTTTACTAAAATGCCAAATCAACTTATTATGGTGGTTTGTCATTTGCAATGGAATAGAAAGAATTTTCTCCATGACAAGATTACAAAATAGTCTGTGTATAAATTGTAGGTCCCATGCTTTCTCTTCTGCTAGCATTAAATCATTCACCTGCAAACCTTCAAGACCTTCTACCACGGGTGATTGTACAAAAAAATCTGCATCATCCGATAACCAAGGATCATTCCATACAAAGATGGTCTTTCCATTTCCGACTCTCCACTAGGTGCCAATAGCTAGCAAATCTCTAGCTTGTAACATACTCCTCTAAATAAAACTAGGATTGCATCCATTCTTTGCTTCCAGGAAAGAGTTTATGGGAAAGTATTTAGCTTTGAGAATTAGTGTGAGGAGGGAAGAAGGGTTTTGAAGTAGATTCCATCCCTACTTAGCTAGCATTGCCAAATTGAACTAGTGCAATAGTCGAAAACCAAGACCACCTTCTAGTTTTGACCCACACATTCTATCCCATGTTAACTAGTGTATTCGACCACCTCCAGCGGTTTTACTACCCTACCAGAAGGAATTCCTCATCTTTTGAAGTTCATCACAGGTTGTAATTGGTATCAAAAACACATTCATACAGTAGTTGGGCAAAGCTTGGAGAACTGTTTTGAGAAGAATTTCCTTCCCCAATCTAAAGAGAAAACGATTTTTCTAACCACAAAGCCTCCCTTTCAATCTCTCCTTAAGGAAGGAGAATATCTGTTTCTTGTTTCTGCAATAGGAAACTAATACTTAGTAATGATGGACTGTAGAGCTAAAAATGAGATAAGATCTTTTGTTTTGGTTATTCAATCTTTATTATGTTCCGTTTAATCTTATTCACACATTTATGTAGAACCCACACACATATATGGATCAGATTAAGTGACACAAAAATGGAACACCGTAACGGAAACAAGGCGCTCCTACATGCTAAAAATAAAAATGTCTTTTATGAGATGTTTTGATTTTTGTTTTTAATTAAAAACTATTATATACATATAATAATTTACAAATTATAAATCATGTATAGTTAACAAATTAAAGTCTAAAAACGAAAAACTAAACTTAATTAATTAATATTTATAAATAAAAATAAATTTACTCTTAACTCAAAAATAGATTAAAATGATGTTGGACAAGTTTGAGCCATTACTCCACCCATCATACGGCGTCGTTCAACCTTGCCGAATGCTTCTAGAGTTTCGCTCCACATCCGATTTCACTTTTCAGTTTCCTTAAGCTTCTTATTGTCCTCCTAGCCTTTCCCCTCCTTGCTGTCGCTTCTCTTTGATTCACCTATGTTCATCTCTTGTTCGATCTCTGATATTAACGGTGTTCTGATCTGAAATAGAGACCGAGAACGATCTCTGTTATTAATGTACTCTGATCTGACAAGAAATCGACGAAGAACGTAAGATCGATCTCTGTTTCTCTGTCTTAACTGGTTTTCTTTCTTTTTATTGTTTCCCTTATTCTGATCTTTTGTTTCCAGATCAGGTTATCAGTGTTCTCTGATTGGACAGTCAACCGCAAACAAATGGAGAAGAAAGTGAATTTAGATGGAGCTTGTTCTCGTACAGAGGTATATAGGATCAACGAAAGGAGAGTTTCAAAGAAGCATTCTAGTTTTAATTTTCACAAATATTTAGAATTATTAGTTGCGTAAATCGTTATAGTGATTGCTTCTCTGTACAAGGTTTGAAGTCTAGAGGAGGATAGCCGTTTGATGAGAGAACAAACAGCTGAGATTTCTTAACCAAAGGTATGTGCAAAATCCAAAAGTTGAATCTCATAACTTGTAGAAACATTGTTGTTTACAAACATTAATATATCGTTCCTTTTCAATTATTGAACATATAAATAGGACATAAATTGCGAAACCGACGCATGTTTGTATTCTCTTTCTGTTACCTTTTTTATTTTATTACTCCAGCTTAATCAAGCTGTCTTGGTATAAACAGTTTTTAGAACTCCAGTGCCGGTTCCGTACTCATCAACCCCCCTCACACTGGCGTTACTCTCTCCTTGATGATAGGGGATGACTCTAAACACACCAATTTATATGCATTATTAAAAGGTTTTGAAGAATAAGGGAAGAGAACTTGATTTGTATGTTAAACAAATCTTTGTATAGTTTAAAACAAGCCCTAAGATGTTAGTACAAAATATTTGATTCTTTCAACAGATTTAGTGTAGATTCTGTTAGTTTTCTATCCCACATAGGAAGTAGGTCATAGTATAGGCTTCATTTGAAGCTATATAAAGAGATATATACTTGAGGTTTTAAATATTCAAAAATCTCTCCCATAATTTTGTGTATCAATTTTTAATGCGAACCGAGAGTTCTTTTTTCTATAATCTTTGTTTTCTATATTAGTTTGTTTGCTTTATAATCTAAGGAGATAAACTCTACTTAGATAGGGCAAGAAAACAAATATTATTAGAAAAGAACTCAAAGTTCACATCAAGAATTAATACAAAAAAATTTTGGGAAAAAGATTTTGAAATGTTTAAAATCTTAACCATATGTCTCTTTATATGCCTTCTTATACCCTCCCTCACTTCCACACTTCCAACGTAGGATTGAAAACCAACACTTTGTTGCATCAACATTCCTTTCAAGCTCGTAAGCAAGCTTTTGAAACTTTCTTTCTTCCTCTTTAACTATTCTGTATACTTATAGATTTTGATTTTGAATTAATTAGGTTTTCAAAATGATCATTCTGCCACTCATAATCAGGCATATCCAAGTTTTGGACATATTTCTTAAAGGTTCCATTATTCTAAAAAATGATTATTCTCGTATTATTCTTAATCGTACCTTGGGATCATAAGTTACGTAACAAATTATCTGTTAGACGAATGAAACCAACTTAATAAGGAATTTGTGTTTTGTGTTAGATAAAATCAGGCTAACCTTAAGTTAGAAAAGCTAATAATATAAACTGATTTATTTTATTTGTTTTCTCTGAAATGAATAATTTATAGAATCCGTCAACTTTACAATTAATTTATATTTTGTAATTAAAAATTAAAAGTATATAATTAATGAAATGTTACAATCTTTAAATGATATATATCTACAATATTTATGAAGTATGGTATTAATAAATTGGAAGTTATAAAAAAACAGGTGATTAGTAGATTAGACGTCCTAGAACCGGCAGAGCTGTTTCTCACTTCCTTATTTCTCAAATGTTTATGCTACTTCTACAATTCTATTTGAACTTGAAAATAATTGTATTTTCATTTTGATTGACGTACTGTGACTCTTCTCTACGCTTTGTAGCTCCAATTCGAAACCCTAATTCTTTCAATTTCCCTCATTTGCATCTCTAGTCCTCCCGCGTTTCGACTCCCAATTTACGTTTATTGACGCGTCCTGGTTTCAGCAGCTTCTTTTTCTTTTTGATTATTAGACCCATATCAGACTCTTGGTGTTCATGGATTCCATTGAAGATAACTTCGATTCAGCGCTAAACCTAGAAGAAACCCACTTCAAACAAGGCTACTCTGAAGGCTACAAGCACGGCCTAAACACCGGAAAAGAGGAGGCCCGACAAGTGGGCCTGAAAACTGGCTTCGAAGTCGGCGAAGAGCTCGGCTTTTATCGGGGATGCGTTGAAGTTTGGAATGCAGCGATACGGGTCGACCCGTCTCAATTTTCGGCCCGTATTCAGAAGTCTGTGAAGCAGATGGAGGAGTTGATTGGCAAATACCCGATTATGGATCCGGAGAATGAGAGTGTTCAGGAGATAATGGACAGTTTAAGGTTAAAATTTCGGGTAATCAGGGCGGGTATGGGTGTGAAATTGGAGTACGATGGTTATCCAAAGCCTAAGGAGACTGAGTTTTGATGGTAAATTTTACTTTATTTTCATGATTAATTAGGTGGTGGTAGTTTCTGATGTGCTAAAAGTATTTACTGCTATGATTGGAATTGGGTCGAGCTCAGGAAAACTGGAAGCTGAGATTGAAGAGAAGTTCGTTGCTGAATTGAACGGAGGAGTTTGGTTGTCTAATGAATGTTAATTTGGTTCGGATTGGTTTGCATTGAGGATGGAAAAAGGCCTAATTTAGGCCTTTTGTAAGTTTCGGTTAGAACTACTGGCTAAGATCACTGTAGGAATCTTTTTTTTTTTCTTCTTTTTTCTTGATATGTGATGGTGTCCTGGAGCTTATATCAGTATGTACATGTATATGTTTGTCAATGCCTATCATTGAATGGCGATCCTTTTGTATTGCTAGACTTTGCAAGCATAAACTATTGTTACTACAATGATGCATTTTGGGTGTATGTGATTCATGTTGTGCTATGCCTTAACACCTTTAGCTTGTATTTCTAGCATTTTGTATTTTGATTTTGGCTGATCCGGAAGATTTGGTCACCTTGGTTTGGCCGTGAATTTTATCACATACGAGGACTGCTTTAATTTGTATGCGTTTTTTCTGCTGTGCTTATCGCCTTAACTTTATAGCGAGATAAAGCATCCAATATGAACACAAGACTCTTTACACTTTCACCTTACAGGTGTAGGATTGATGACCAAGAACTTGGAACAGACATTAAGCAGATTCCTCCACATATTGATCAGGCAATATATTGCCGGTAGTTTGTAGTAGAATATTTTGTACTGAAGAATAGCGAGCGACGAAATTGAATTAGCAGTCGTAAAACGATTTGAGATGTTCTGATTTAACTGAGCTGAGACCAAGTCATGGGTAGTCTGATCTGACTTCGTGCTATTCTTAATTTTGAAACTACTTTTGTTAGAATAAAGGCATGGCAATGGGTATAGTTTAGCTGGATTTAACCTTAAACTGGGTATATTGTGCAAATATCAATGTGTATGGATGTCAGTCACTTCCACAACAAACGTATATATATATAGAAACTTGGCCCAGTTAATATATGAAACCACGTATTCGACATGTATTTAGTATAACCTCAAGATGTGGACTACTACCTAAGTCTCAATTTTGTCGAATAAGATAATAAAACCGCAGAAAGAAATATTGCTCAATGTTATAAAACCAGAATTACAATTTCAGAGTATTTGGGAGAAAAGACTTATTCTTATAAGTTCATTTTTTCTAATCTCTCTTACATCAAACCTTCTATTTATAGTACATTTCAAACACCTAATACACATGTGACCACCTACTCC
>JANJEY010000009.1:51650610-51669353 GCA_024703695.1 Erythroxylum cataractarum
CATACCAACCCATACCCGGACTGCTAGGGCGGGTACGGGTGGGTAAACGGATGACCTGCCCGTTTTGCCAGGTCTAAAAATGAAGCCTTAATTATATTATTTAAGGCTGTATTATATATATTAACAAATTTAATAACTATTTAACCTTTTTAATTTTTAATTTTTATTTATTGATTTTTTTTCTTCTAATTTTTAAAATATTAGATAGAGAAAAACTTGAAGCGTCTAATTATGATGCAATGGAATTATTGGACTTGGTGTTGGTGCGAAGAGAGAGCTTCTTACAAGTTAAGAAGTTAGAACAGTTTTGTCGTGTTTACACAGCAGCTCACGATTTGTGTCGCGACAGTATGTGTTGGTGTTAGAGGAAAGAAGATTCTTTATGTTGTCTACGTTTCTACTTTTCATATGATTTTTATTTTGCTTGGATTTTTGACTTTTTTTTTTGTTGCCCACAAGGTTTCATAGGAGGGCCCCAACTATGAGAAGACCTCTTTAAGTCATCCACACTCAGACTAATACCTGTTCGAGTCAGATAGGTCTCTTGTGGGAGGTAAAGTTCTGACCCCAAGCTTTAAACAATTGCATACATGAGGGAGGTTCAAACCTGCGATCTCACTTAAACCAGGAAAGCTCCTTACTAACTTACCTGCGTTTTGGAGTTATGAGACTTTTGACTTTTGAGGGCCAGAGATAATTACACGCAGCTATGACTAGGAAACTCAATTTGTATTTGTAAGTATGAAATAAACTCTATTTCTTAGGCAAATTCAATGTTCAAGTTTCACTTCGACTCAATCTTATTAAAAAGTTTAATTTTAATGAATTTTCATGTTCAATATCTTAAAGGTTAAAAAATTCAACTGTTTATTTATAAAAATATTGAACGGATTAATTTTTTAATTTATTTTTAATATTTTAGTTTAATTTATTTTAATAAATTTTAAAAACTGATCAATTTATATTAATTAATAATTTTTTAAAAGTTAAAATAAATAAATAAATTTTATTTAATAATATTTTTAATTAAAATTTAAATTATTAGATAAAATTTTTAATAATATTTCAAAATTTTGATTTTATTAAATCTTTAGAATATTTTATAATAATCTGATTCAACTTTTTATTTTTTAAACTTTAAATTTCTTGTTTTATCATTTTAAATTAGTTTTTAAACTAATATTATATTTAAATTCAACGTAAAACTTGTTCAAAGTTCAAATTTAACTTGTTTATGTATAGTTGAACTTTACTTGTAACAGTGGAGATATAAACCAATATGATACTGAACATATTAACCAAACTTTTAATTATAAAAAATGGGAATTTAGGAGGATTCGTGATCGTGTTAGAACTTATAAGCTAGTGAAATAGATGATGACCGTAAGGTTCAAAACAGGCTTCTCAGGCATTTGGATTTCATCCTCCTTTATGCCCTTCTTTGTTTTTTCATTCCTAAATAATGGATACGTATATTCTTTGTGAGTGAGCTCAGTGGATCTACAGATAACCCGAAAAGCCTAGAACATCTGATACACTGACAAAGTTATATTTTTATATTTAGTTTAAGGAGGACAAGAATTTCTAAAGTATGCCAAATTTTATAAATTATTTTATAAATAAAGACTCTATTAAAAAAAATTTTCCTAATGCACAAAATGAAATATGTACAAATCTACTATTTAAAGAAATTAACCTTTTATCTTAAAGTTATCATTTTTTCTTCAATTTGATGAACTTTTTTATTATTAATGATTTCACAAGTATAAAGGAGCCATTTGAAACTATTTCTCAAGTTCTATATTTTTGTCCATTAAAAAAGTTTTCATCCATCTTATGTTACAGAGATAGTCATTTCTATAAAAGAAGAGATCATTACTAATGTTTTGTACCTTTTGGGTGAATAATAATGATAATACTCCTAAACTTTCTATTAAGATCTTTGTTATAAGATTTCATTTGAAATGTTAGCTTAATGTGCATGTTGTGATACCACTTATTAGTCCTTAATTAATGGCATCCAAGAGAAGGGTAAATTGGGTATTAATAAATTTTAAAAAATAATTACTAGCTTAGTGTATTAATAAATATAATTTTCAAAAGACGAATACGATACAAATTAACAAATTTTAACAACAAAATTAAACAGTTGTGTAAAAAGAGTAAATAAGATTATATCAGGAATCACTATATTGATTTGTCAAATGACCTTATATTTACTCCTAAGACTCTTAATAGAATTCAACTATAACTTCTCCTTTAAGGAGAAGAATAATCTTCGTAAATTTTATTTTTTTGATAAAGTGTAATCCTTTTATAATTTTTCTTCGTAGTAAAGAAAGAGGTACTTCAATGTTACTTAGAACATTATCAAATATAATACATGAAGCCCCAACAAAGGCTTACATATTAAAATATATCACTTTGATCATTTTGATAATTTCAAAGAGTTATTCTTACAAATATAAAATAATGATACTCAAATGTTTATTAAATATTTAAAAATATACGTATAAGACACCCAAATACTTCTCCATGTAAGAACTAATGAGAAAATATATATTTATAAAATTTGTGGATACTTACTAGCTGTTAGAGATAAAAATTAGCCATTACATCGGTTAGTTTTAGTACATTATTCAACCAATATACATTCAATGGACATAATCAACTATAAGTGTTGCACATTGACCAATCCCTCAACCATATTGGCCAATCATTGTGTCATGTACAAAATCAATCCAGATGGCATTAAAAAACCAAAATGTGATATAATATTAACTAGGACAGCTAGCAAAAGACAAATACAGGTTGGTGAGTTGCAAACAACTGATTAATTTGTCAATGTATGCATTAGTGGTTCAAAAAAACATTTTTAATTGCAAGTTGAAGGCTTTGAAGCTAACCAATTTTGATTGCTTAACAAAAGAACCGGCGCCATGTGTGCTATTGAACAGCAAAAGAACCAAAAGAAGCTTCCTCTTCCTTTTCCTGTTCCTTGTAACCAATAAGTTCACAAACATTAATGGTCTTCCAGGAAAAAGGCTAATGAAATAAGCTCGTCAAAATTCATACTCATTTTTTACGAGATTTTGGATCTTTTATCTAATATTATTCTGTTCTATTTTATTTATTTAAATCTTAATTATTTATTTATACGATACTTATACAAAACTTAAAATATTAAATAAGACAAAATAATATTAAACAGAAAATATTGACTCTAGGTATGAAATAAGCTCATGAAAATAATTCCAACTCCCAATGATCTAAAACCCATCACGTCAAATCGTTAGGCTTTCCTCTTAATCAGATCTGAGGTGTTTTAAGGCATTGAGTTATTTCAATGGGCACATATTCGATGTAATAAACTGAGAAAAGAAAAAAAGGGGAATAAATAATAATTTCACTACAGGGCATGTTCTTTTCAAACAATTCATCAAAAAGTTCACGTGCAAGACCCACCCAATTCCACCTTGAAAGGTACGACTTGGCAATTATCTGAAACTATTTTTTTTAATAAAAGGATAAAAATATAAGCATAAAATGTTAGTAAAGCTTGCATTCCAACCAATGATGTATTCAAGTTATGCTTAAAATAGATTATGAATTTTTGTAACGAGGGACCAAACAACTGTGTATGAAATGACAATATTAAAAATATTGCAAAAATCTATGAATCTCTAATTCATTTATTTGCAATTTTAAATTTTTATAAAACTGAATCACTCATGTGTGACATTGAATATAAAAAAGAATCGAAGCAAGTTTTTTCTGAGTTCAAATTTTCTGTCTAATATTATGATATTTTATTGTATCCAATGAATCTCAACTATTTATTTATGTGAGTCCCGTATAAGTCCCGCATAAGTCTTGTAAAATAAATGACTAAAATTTTATTAGACAGAATAAGACAAAATAATTTAGAAAGAAAATTTTATCCCGTTTCCTCCCTCTGTCACAGCAAAAGAAATAAAACAGTGAAGGTTTAAACTTTTGGACGGAAACTTGTTGGCAATAGAGATGTTGAATAAACGTGCAAGAATTATATATAAATTAAAAGAAGGCAGTTGAGTCAGTTGACCCATGAACATACTACTTCTCTTTACCCAAAAACTCCCGTCTCACAACTACTTCAAACTACTAAACATCCTTGACTTTCCGGTAAACCAGCTTGACAGGTTCCAGTTGAACACAATTACACTTCCTGTCTCTATCTTCAGAATATGGAGATTGAACATTTTAGCCACGAACATGTACTCTTATTTTGCGAGGACAGCAAGTCCAAACTCAAGGAATTCATGAAAAGGAGGATTAAGAGATCATGGAGTCTTGTGTTTGATTCTTCTTCGGATGACGAAAGAGAAGGACAATCACCAAAAATGGATCTAGAAGGAGAGAGGTTGGAGAGACATTTAGATATGTACGAGGAGGAGATTGATCAGGGACCTGGACCTCTATGCAATGGCTGCAGTAATTTCATACTCGGTCCAGCCTACATATGCGAAACTTGTGAAAATTTCTGGCTTCACGAATCCTGCAGTTCACTGCCACCCCGGGTACAAAGCCCTCTTCACTTGGCTCATTCTCTTAACCTCATTTCTAAACCTCCTAATCAGGTATACCACCTTTTTAGATATCCAGAGATGACCTATTTTTTCATCTGTAATGGATGTCGAGATACTTCCTCTGGATTTTCCTACAATTGTACAGACTGTGGTTTCAATCTGGATGTCAAATGCGCTCTTTCAATGGACAAGGCCATTATGACGTCGGAGATGTACTGCGAAACAAAAATACGAATCAAGCATTTCAGCCACCACCATGAACTGGTGCTTTTCAACTGCAAAGAAGACCAATCTTACACATGCACGGGATGCTTAACGAGTGTTCCGGGTCTCGTATATGGCTGCTTTGAATGCGAATTCTTCCTTCACAAATCTTGTGCAGAAATGCCACGAGAAATACAGCACCCGTATCATCCATTTCACCCTTTGCGTGCCCAAGTGGGAAAATATGCCAAAATGGTATGTAAGACCTGTAGAACAGGAACCGATAATAAAGAGATTGTGTACTACTGTAAAGATTGTAGATTTGGCCTACACATGCACTGCGCAGAGGTTTCTCTACTAGTAGTATCCCCCCTGAAACACAAGTGCCACGTTCACAATCTTTACTATAATCTACAAAGTTTTATGCGCAATACATCGAGTACATACGGATTCCGTGTGTGCAGTATTTGCAGAGAAACTTGCGGAGAATCTGGTTACTTTTGTTTTGAGTGTAAGTGCTCTTTCCATCTGGAATGCATTCCGATACCTGAAACTGTGAAGTTCGACCGCCAGACAAATTGATTTTAAAACTGTTGAGCAAAACTGTGAAGTTTTGCTCCGTCAACCAAAGACAATCCTTTGAACCGAGATGTATGAATATTAAAAATTTACAAGGTTGAATTTAGATAAAACTGATAGTATTTGAATCTAATGAATGAAACACTTGACTTTGAAGTAAAACTCTTATCAATTGTTACTTTTTCTGTGGTTGTCAACATATAAGAGGTTAATCTTACTTATAAGCTTTTCCAATTAGTGTCTTGCATTATTCTTTAAAAAACAAACTTCCTTATCCAAATTATTCAATAATTTTGAGGCTTTTGTAGATTTTCCTTTAAAATCAAAATATCTTGTAGTTTTGACTTAATTAATCTTATTAACACTTATATGATCAAATACTAGTTCGATTGTAAAATTTAACATGATTTTTCTTACATTGCAGACAGAAGATTTCAACAATGAGCATAAGATGATGTCTCACGCACTAGATGAGATTGAAACTAACTGCTATAAGTGCAATGAAATCATTGGTAGGTTGGCGTATACTTGTCAATTTTGCAATATCGTCTTCCACAAACTGCGTGTCAAATTTCTAAGAGAGATTCAACACCCTCTTCACTCTCACTCTCTACTGCTCTTCCATGTTACGTATTCTAGTGAGTATTACGTATGTAATCAATGTCTGAATATTTCAAGCGATGAAGCATACTACCAGTGTGAAGATTGCCATTTCATCCTCGACTTAAATTGTGTTTCTTCTGGAAGAGATGATCAATACCCAATACCCGATCAGGGAGATGTTTCAATTTCCGATCACAGCCATGACCATAAACTCAGACTCGCCAATTGTCCTATAGAAGATTTCATTACATGTGGCATCTGTTTGATGTTCATATTAGGCACACTCTTTTGTTGTCTTCAATGTGCTTTTTTCATTCATAAATCTTACACAGAGGCATAAGAAGAATTAGAACATCAGTTTCACCCCGAGCATTCCCTCCGGTGGAGTTTCTTGGGTGTGAAAGTGCCCCAATGCAAAGCCTGCAATTTATCGTCTGATGCTTCCTCATTTCAAGAAATCTATACATGCAGAGATTGCGAATTCCATATCCATTACACTTGTGCTAATTAATTAACGTCCTCTATCAAGCTGAAGAATCACGCGTACAAGTTTTATTACTTCCTAGCAACCTTACTATCTTATAGTAGCCCACAATTAGACATGCATTTTTTTTCCGTAATTGTTCACATACACATGCATGTCAGGTGGATGTTTCACAAGAGATACTATTACACCGAATCCCACGTCGCAAAAAAAAAACGCTTGGTTTCATATTTGAGGCATGGCAAGAGAGTTCTTCAATTTCATGTCAAAAGACCAAAGATTAAAGTTCTCTTACCTCGCTTGATAACAATAAGGACTGGAGATGAAACTTGGGAAAAGCCTTAACAAGACCAGGGAAGTGTCTTTAGCACCCAAATAAAACAAGTATTGACAAAAAAATAGTAAGTGGGATTGTATTGCTTTTTTCTTCTTAGTTTTGTTTCTACTTTAATATGGGATTGTGATAGATTAAGTTCCTCTATCTATTGATGTGAGTTTGACAATAAGTACCAAAAATGAAAATATACTTGAAACCACTGGCGAGCCAGTTCATTCCAAATTAGTTAGGGCATAAGTGAGCTTTTAATGTAGCTTTGAATTTCATTTTTGTCTGATTTTTCAACTTTAGGTTTTAAATAGATTACAACTGATAATTTTTGGCTATAAGTCATATTTTCATGGATTTAATCTATTAATTTGAAGTTAATTCAAGAGTAATCTCTTTGGAGTCATCCATATTAAATTGCATATCATGAAGGTAATAGCTTGAAAACTAAGATCTATTACATTCAAACTTAGATGTAGTCACATTAAATTATTGCTAAATTTTCTTTAATTTATTTATTCCAAATTTATCGTGGCTAATTAGTATTACTTATGATTAATTTGATTTTGATAAGGATTTTGTAATGATATGTTTTAATTCAGGTGCTATTTGACAAGGGGTGAAATTTTAGTTTTTCATTATCAAATTGATAGATTGGGAGTTAACTAGAGATTTAAGTTTTAGATTAGAAGTTAATTGGAATTGATTTCATATTCAATTAAAACTTTATAAGATAGTTTAGGATTAATTGTGAATTTAGTTGACTCAAGTTGGACCTAGTTATAAAATTAGATACATTTAGGAGTTAAATTAATTTAATTCAGAATTTAAAAAACTAACAAAAATTTTAGAAAGCTGATTTGGAAGGCTTGTGCATTATTGGAAGTATTCATAAACTAATTTGGTCTGAGATTAGGTTAGACAAAACTGAAAATTAAATTTGATGTGAAATTAAATTGTAATAAGGTGAAAGGACTTGATTGAAATAAAAGAGAAAAGTTGAGGTTTGTTTTCTTAAAAAAGAAGGAACGAAATGCCATACTTAAAGCAAAGGAAGAGAGGAGATAGAAGAAACAAAACTGACATTATAGGCGACGAACAGTGAAACAAACGCATAGATAAAGAATGAAACACACTATAATTGCCAAATTGTACTAAAGACACGGAGAAACTTGGAAGAGAAATAGGCAAAAGGTATAACTTACTCTCTATCATTTCCTAAAAAATCTAAATTAATCCCTATTATTATCTATAATATCATTTTATACTTGAACGTATTCAGAATAGTACTAAGAGTAGCACCCTATATCTTAAAAGAGTTAGGTTTTTGGTATGTGGCATGTACATACTACATAAGATTTATGCATATGCCTTGATGTGGATGTTCCATGGTCATTTTTAATCTTATGTGATGATTATTCACTATGCAAATGTTTTTCCTTAACCAATGTAGTCTTGATGTGTGCACTCCCATAAATATACTAAATCTTTTGCTTATTAGTGGAATTGTTTTGAACTCTTAATATATTTGTAGTTTTTCACTCCCTTTAATGAAATTGGATACTATAATAATGCCCATATATATACACACACACATCTCTCACTTCCATCCTCATCTTTCCTATTTTTCATTTTCGCTCCCTAAAGTTATGATTCATGAAACCATCCTTTTTCTTTATTATTCACCACTTATGAATTTAACCTACCAACCATATATACCACTTAACTCCTGTCTTTGAGCCCGTCACAACCATACCTATTATAACTCACAATAACATGATAATCATTACAAAAATTAAGAAAAAATGATAGAGAAAAACTCAAATACACAATTTGTTGTCTTTGATGAGTATTATTGACCATCACTACCACTATTAGGCTCCCATCAACATTAGGAGAAAAAGTCCAATGGTCTTGTCACTGGTCACTGCCTGTATCACTGTTAATTGACAAAAATTAAAAGTTAAGACTCTAAAATAGATTTGTTCAGAATTTGAGTTTCTTGTAGTTATAAGAGTTGTTTTACTTATCAAGAGCTTTTATTTGGTTTAAAAATTGATGAATTCTAAAAATGAAAAATTTTCTAATTACTGGAGGAATATTTTAATGACCAAAGGAATATTCCAATCATCGAAGATACTATTCCGACAAACTTCCAGTGACTATTATTTCATAAAAATTTTGAAAAAAATTTATAAATTATGGTAATCATTTTTCCTTAAGAACTATCACTTTACGAATTAAAATTCTCATACAGTTTAGGTCAAAATAGGATCAATGGATGAATTGTATAATTGGACAATCCTAACAAAACTAATGAGTCCTAAGCTGTTAATTAAACATAACTACTTGTAAATGTTACTAATTATGATCTTTTCCTTCATATTTTATAGGTATATCAAGAGTGGGACCCATATCATACCTATTGCACAGTTTTCATTAGACATGCATTCCATTTTTCCCTCTCTTTTTTTTGTTCTGAAGTGTTCACGCATATCATCAAGTAGATTCTTCGGAAGAGATGTTACACCGGATACCATGTTGCAAAAAACAAGGCTTAGTTTCACGCTTGAGGCATGGCAAGAGAGTTGTTTAATTTCATATGCAAAGACCTAATATTAAAGCCCTTTTACCTCACTTTATAGCAATATGGACTAGAGATGAAATTAGGAAGAAGCATTAGCAAGACCAAGGAAGTCTCTTTCCCAAATAATACAAGTATTGAGAAAAAATAGTAAGTGGAATTGTAATGTATTTTCCATGTCATTTTTGTTCCTACTTTAATGTGGGATTGTTATAGATTAAGTTCCTAGATCAAAGATTTGAGTTTAACAATGAGTAAAAAATGAAGAAACATGTGAAAACTTTAGCCAGCCCACTTCATTCCTAGTTAATTAGGGTCATAAGTGAACTTTAAATGTAGCTTTGAATCTTCATTTTTGTTTAATTTCTCAACTTTGGGTTTTAGATAGATTACATTTGATGATTTTTTTTGGTTATAATTCATGCTTTCATAGTTTTGATATATTAATTTGAATTTAATTCGTGAGTAATCACCTTGAAGTCGTATATATTAAATCACATATCATGAAGGTAATAACTAAAAAAATAGGATTTGTTATACTCAAGCATATATACAGTCAAAATCAATTGTTGCTAAATTGTCGTTATTTTCATTTATTACAATTTTATTATAGCTAATTAGTATTACCTTTGATCTAATTGGATTTTAATTAGCATTTTATAGTGATATTTTTTAGATTAGATGCCATTTAGCAAGGGTTGCAATTTTAGATTTTATTATCAAATTAATGGACTGAAATTAAGTTAAATGGAGATTTAAGTCTTAGATTAAAAGTTAATTAGAATTGGTTTTATATTCAGTTAAAACTTTATAAGATGGCTTATAATTAATTGTGAATTTACTGGACTCACTTAGGATCTAATTAAAAAAAATCAAACATTTAGGAGTTAAATTAACTTAATTTGGACTTAATAAAAAAAATCTAAATTAAAGTATAGAGAGTTGATTTGGAAATATTATGTGTTATTGGAAGAATTCATGAACTAATTTAGTTTAAGTTCAGGTTTATACGAAATTAGAAATTAAATTTGATGCAAAACTAAATTGTAATAAGGTAGAAGGACTTGACTGAAATAAAAAGAAAAACAGTGAGGGTTGTTGTAAAAAGAAAAAGGAGTAGAATAGCACACTTAAATAAGAGGAAAAGAAGAGATAGAGGAAACGAAAACAATATCATTGGAGGAGAATAGAGAAACAGTGCACAATGACAAAGAATGAAACACGATATTATTTCTAAATCGCACTAAAGAGAGGAGAAAGTTGGAAGAGAAACAATAAGAAGGTATGAATTATCTTTATCACGTTTCACCTTAATATTTTAAAAATAGTACTGGAAGTATCCTAAGTCCTAGCATAGTTAATTTTTTAATAGTTTCTAGTATATAGGTTATCAATTTATCCTGTATGATGTCACAGTTAGGCAATTTGAATTTACTGAATGTTGATGTGATCCTAAAAATAATTTCTTTATATATTAGTTCAAGGTGTACTATTAATGTTTTGTGAAAGGTCTAAATAAGCCCCTACCATTACCTCTATTACCATTTTTGCAACTAATTCAGGATGGAATAAGTCCTCTTTAGTAACATTATGATGCAATGAATTCGTTGGACTTCTATTTATGTATATATAAAGAGGAATCTTCCTTGGGATATTAAAGGTTTTGAGTGTTCTTATAGGTTAGTAAATAATCCTACTATGATTATGTATATGATGTCTACTATGAATGAAAGCTTGAAGCATGCTTCTTTAAAACGTAAAAGGGTGTGAGCAAGTTTTCATGTTATCACAAAAGCTATGCATATTTTTCCTTTGAGAGTATTGAGTTATAGGCCTAAATTGTGAGCTATATATGAAAGCATGAGGCTTAACTCTTATTATGAGCTCTACTGTACGTGGCATGTATATATGATTTATGCATAAGCTTAGTTGTGGATATTCTATGCTCATTTGTCACCTTAGATAATGGTTATCAATTTATCCTGAATGCTGATATGATCCTAAAAGTAATTTCTTTATATATTAGTTAAACGTGTAACATTTACCTTAATGTTTTATGAAAGGTCTAAATAAGCTCTTACCATTATCTCTGTTACCATTGTTGTAACTAATTCAGGGTGCAATAAGTACTATTTAGTACATTATGTTGCAATGAATTTATTGTACTTCTATATTTGTATATATAAAGAGGAATCTTGCTTGGGATATTAAAGGTGTTGAGTGTTCTTATAGGTTAGTAAATAATCCTACTATGATTGTTTATATGATGCCTACTATGAATGAAAGCTTGAAGCATGCTTCTTTAAAGCCTAAAAGGGTGTGCGAAAGTTTTTATGTTATCATACATTAAATGCATCAAAGGGATGCATATTTTTCCTTTGAGAGTACTAAGTTAATTATAAGCCTAAATTTTGAGCTATATATGAAAGCATGAGGCCTACTCTTATCATGAGCTCTAGCGTATGTGGCATGTACATATGATTTACGCGTAAACTTAGTTGTGATACTCTATGCTCATTTGTCACCTTAGATAATGGTTATTCACTATATAAATGTTTTCCTTTGACAAATATAGTTTTTTTGTTGGATGCACTCCTATTAGGATATACCCAATCTCAGTGGACGCATTCCTATAAATATATACCCAATCTCATGCTTATTGCTGGAATTCTTTGGAACTCCTAACAGGCTTTAAGTTTTTCACTCCTATTAGTGAATTTTGATAAGGAATCCTTGAGAATATTTATCTTTTTTTTTAATATCTTATTTTCATTTTTTAATGCATTTAATGTATGATAGTCATCAATGATCAAAAGTGAATAATATAGAACTTAAACATTTAATGTATAATAATCATGCTTAAGTGCTATAGTATTCACTTTTCATCTTTTCATTTTCATCCATACATGCTTCTAAATATATATTTTTAGCTTCCTTGACTTCATAAGATAGTTTCTTCCTTACTCAAGAATTTTAAACTCTCAACTAGTTCATCTTATATTCAAACACTATTACTATTACTATCACATAAATTAGAGTTGGATGTTACCTCCTTATCTTCTTTAGCCATAAAGAATGTGTGAGCTATCTCTCCATCTAAATGCTCATTTTCAAATTCACTTGCATCACCCTAACTTGAGGCTTTAAGTGCTTTCTTCTTCTTCTTCTTCTTTTTCCTTCTTTTCCTTCATATAGTTTTTTTTTTCATATTTGTCATTATCTTTTAGTAGAGGATACTGTGACCTCATGTGGTCAGGTTTTCTATATTAAATAAAAGCAATATTAGAGAATTTACATTTTGTATCACTTTTACGTACCTGAAAATTCTTTGTTTCAGTAGTAAATATATGTTTTTCATTTGGTTCCTCTCTTGAGACTTTAAGTGTTAAGTCCTTTTTCTTTAAAAGTGTTTTGCTTTTTCTTTTTTTGCTATCTTTTGATGTTTCATTTTATATGAAAGAAGGATTCAATATCCTACTTTAATGGTAGTGTCGTAAATCTTTGGCTTTTTATATGGCTCTCACCACAACTTCATACATCCTCATAAGTAACCTAAACAACTCTTTTACCATTTTGAGATTAATATAAATCTTTTAGAGATTCTTAAGAACATTAATAATATCAATAAATCTAGTATGTTGATTGACTTATTTTTGAAGTTTATAAGAATCTAGCAATTTTTAAATCGCAAATGCACAGTGTAGTTGTATTTAGCACTGACAAGTACAAGCTGATCTCACAAGGATTCTAACCGATCCCACAAGGATTCTAAGTACTAATATTTACTCTTTTCCTATTATCTAACCATTGAATCATATTAGTAGTTTAATTAAAAATTAAATAAAATAAACTAAACTAAGATTGGAACAATAAGGAATTCAGAGAAAGGAAAATACTACAAAGAGTAGATATCATGGAAATTCCTACCTTATGTTATTATCTTTTTCAAAACTATTGATAACGAATCCCTTAGTTGATTAATTGAAATTTCTTTCTAGTTAATACCCCTAGGATTGCATTATTTATTCATGAATTTCACTATTAGGTTTGACCATAATCTAAAGGATTTATGTCAACCTATTTCTAGATTTACTTGCAAGTCTTTCCAATTATAGTATATTTATTCACATAATAAGATTTCTCAATATTAATCATATCTAATATTCTGGATATATTAGAACAAGAATATAAAGCATAATTAAATCTCAATAAACCAATCAATGAAGCTACATTAAAATAAAAGATCAAAATCATATTGCCATCACAACTTAGGGTTCATCACATCTAGACATTTTATAAATCTCCATTGTTCTTTAATGAATCTTCTTGTACTTTGAATTGAATAAAGCTCTCTATCAGATCTTGTGACGTAATCTTTGTGCTTTCCTTATCCTTTATTCAAAATTGTCGCTTCCTTATGTTTCTTACAATTTAAAAACTCTATAAAACTCGCCTCCTCTAGTTTGCCTCCATTCACGTACTTTTATAATAAAAACTAAGGTTTCTAAAATATACCCAGTCAACATCCAAAAACAACTGAACTCACGATTTTACACAGCACATAAAGACTTACACGGGTAACATACACAGCAGTGTAACTTCACAATTCCAGAAACCGTGCATCTTTAAAAATACATTAATTCGTGACTATGCATTAGCACAGAAACTTACACTAGTAACGTACACGACCATGTATATCAACATACACGGTCGGTCGTGTAGCTTCACACGACCAGAAACAATGTTCTTAAAATCTCCACTCGTTTACAAAGACTTACATTAGTCATTGTATACAATCATGTAAGCCCTAGTTGCTTCAAATCTTCGTTCCATGCTATGATTTCATATGAATTATTCTCTTTTTGATCCAAGAAGGCAATTATGACCTGCAAACACACTTGAAGTGAATTAAATATCAAAAATATTATAAAAATTTTAAATAACAAGCAAAATATATTAAATATGGGTATATAAATAGAGTTAAATAATCATTTATCATGCACATGTTAGAGATGCTTTCATTATGCTTCAATTAAAATAATTCATATTAGTAGGTTAACATGCGTACTTTGTTCTCTTTAACTTGATTTGTGCCCTCGTACATAATTTCTAATATATGCCAAATTTCATCAATTATTTTATACGTAGAGGCTATTGAATTTATTTATTCCTAATGCACAAATTGAAGTGTTTACAGATCTACTATTTAAGAAAATTAACCTTTTATCTTAAAATTATCATTCTTCCTTTAGTTTCATGACCTTTTTTATTATTAATGATTTCACAAGTATAAAGTACCCATTTGAAACTATTTCTCAAGTTCTATATATTTGTCCATTAAAAAAGTTTTCATCCTTGTTTTGTAACAGAGATAGTCATTTTTATAAAAGAAGAGAGCATTACTAATGTTTTGCACCTTTTGGGTGAATAATAATGAGAATGCTCCTAAACTTTCTATTAAGATCTTCGTTATAGGATTTCATTTGAAATGTTAGCTTAACGAGTATGTTCTGATATTACTTATTAGTTCTTAATGGCGTTCAAGAGAAGGTGAATTGGGTGCTAATAAATTTTAAGAAAATAATTACTAGCTTAGTGTGGTAATAAACACAATTTACAAAAGATGAAAATATGATCTGTCGCGACTCGCGACAGTATGTGTTGGTGTTAAAGAAGAGACTCTTTATGCTGTCTATGTTTCTACTTTTCATACTACTTTTACGTTGCTGGGACCTCTGACTTTTGACTGGCAGAGATAGTTACAGGCGGCAATGACTAGGAAACTCAATTTGTATTTGCAAGTACGAAATAAACTCTATTTCTTTGGCAATTTCAAAAGTTTCACTTGACTCAATCTTATTAAAAACTTCAATTTTAATAAATTTTTATGTTCAATATATTAAAGGTTAAAAAAAATCATAAGTTTATTTCAAAAAAAAAATGAAAGGGCCATTTTTTATTTTTTAGTTTGATTTATTTTAATAAATTTTAAAAACTGATTAATTTATTATTTAATCCGTAAATTTTTATTAATTAATAATCTTTTATAAGTTAAAATAAATAAATTATTTTTTGTTTAATAATTCTTTTTAATTAAAATTTAAATTATTCTGATAATTTTTTCGATCATATTTTATAATTTTAATCTTATTAAATCTTTAGAATATTTTATAATAATTTGATTTAACTTTTTATTTTTTTAACTTTAAATTTTAAATAAATAATTACAGAGGCAGTTAAAAGGCAAGATTGTTATAGTTACGCAAACATCGACCTTCGAAAGGGACAGCTCAACCCACTTGGAAAAGCACAAGGTCCACCAATCAAATATGGACGCAACGCCGAGAGAACAGAGGTGGAATCAAACAGGAGTCATATCTTGACAGCTGGCAAACAACGCGAGCAGTTTGAATTAGGAATTACTTATTTTCATAATATATCTATGGGATGCCAATTTCTTCTCAGATAGGGACTTTGTTTCTCTCGACGTGTTTTATAATTTGTTTTATTCCCTTTAAAAAATTGACTCAACGCTCTCCTGAATTTATTGATATTTATTGAGGTCTTTTGATAAATATTTCAACAAAATATTTATTAATTTAATTTTTT
This sequence comes from Erythroxylum cataractarum, assembly GCA_024703695.1. Classification (NCBI taxonomy): domain Eukaryota; kingdom Viridiplantae; phylum Streptophyta; class Magnoliopsida; order Malpighiales; family Erythroxylaceae; genus Erythroxylum; species Erythroxylum cataractarum. The sequence continues at coordinate 51,666,567 of JANJEY010000009.1, forward strand.
ATGAAATGTCTTAAATAGATCTTAATTATAAGAAGATATTTTTAAATTATTTACTTTCAAAATTGAATAAGTCTTTCGTAAAAAGTAAGACTATAGGTTTAAATTTTAAATAGTTATAAATTGTAGCTTCAAATTTTAAACAGCTGCATAAATAAAAAATATTAAGTCAACAATATCAGTTAAGCTAAAAAAGTTTCTTCCCGACTCGGCGAAACGAGTTAACGAAATATAATGTTTCAACGAGAACTTAAAGAGGAGAATGATTCCGAAGCTTCCTCCGATTCTTTATTTTCCTTTACTTCGGCCGCCGCCCCTGGGCCCTTTCCCTATAATGCTATATAAATAAGCTTATGAAAAGAGCATGGGATATCAGAAGCACTAGCAGTTGGGGAAGGTTGTATTGTGTAGCAAAGAAATGAGCGAGCCCGCCACCTCCACCGCCACCAACGGCCTAATTTCCGGCAACAACGTCCGACGTACCACCGCTGGTTCTTTCTGCAACCACCCGTTGCCACGTTGGCAAGTCAGGAGGAATATCTTGCTGTCTGCACTCTGCAGTTGGTTGTTCTCCTTCACAGGGCCAAAATGGATGGAAGTACGCAGTTGATGTAGACTTCGTTTCGAGGTGGTTTAAAGAAGATGAGTGATCGGTCTGTTACTCTTTCTTCTATCTATAGAAATAATAGATCAACTTACTAGGGGCCCGCGCGCTTTGTACTTAAGAATCAGCTTCTTACTTTCTACTTAGATTCTGAGATATATATGATCATGTTCTTCAAGCTTCTGGTATTAGTTGTTGTTATTATATCTATTGATGCAGATTATTAAATAATCTTCTTTTGCTTTCTTTAATCTTTAATCCTCTTCAGTACTGGTATTTTTCTTCTTGTTTGGACATCACTAAACCTGAGAATGGATTTGAGAATTTAACCTTATCAGGAAGGGTAGTTTCCTTATCAGTAAACAGCGTATCTCTCAGCTTCTAGCGTGTTCAGTGACTCCTGGTGGCGTAGCCATTCATGAGCTTAGGAAAGTTTAAAGAGATCCAGGAATGAATTCACAACTCACAAGATGGAAATGCAAAGTTACCGTATAGAAAAATTTTCCAAGATAAAACCCGTCAATTCACCATGAAAAAGTTGCTGTACTATTTATCCTTGTCTTCTAATTATAGTAATACTAATACCTACGGCGGCGGAATGATCCAAATTCATCCAATAATATTTCAAGAAAGAGAAAAGGACAAAACTTGGTGAAGAAGAACATTCGTGGAAGCCTCAGCTGACTGTTTTGGACAGCTACAGTGCTACTCCGAGACGCCCAAGGCTGAAGACCTATGCGTTAATTAGCTTGTTTTGTTTTTGTTTTCTTTGTAATTCAAAAAAAAATCTAATTCTAAGTGGAAGAGAAACTCTGTGTTTTCTAAATTTAGTATAATTTCAATACTCAAATCAAATAACCTTGAAGATTTTTAAAGTTTGATTAATGACATGAATTTATTGAAAATAAAGTTAGGATTAAAACTATTTAGTATTTACTTGTGAATATGTTCATATTCAAACTCGAGCCTGTGGGCCAGACTAAAAAGGACACCTTGTTAGATGGAATAAGTAATAAAAAAGGAAAACTTCCGAGGCAAATTACAAAATAAGTATGAGGAAATAAATTTCTGATATATCTTTAAATAGGATACGTTGGCATCCGATAGGTGTAATAGTAAAATAGGTTATACCAACATCAGAATGTTCAGTCTGAATGACAAGTCAGTCAGCACATCAGTTTTTCTCTCGGTAGACATATTAATGAACAACAAATTAGTTCCTAGTGAACAGTTTGTGGATACCTGTTACTATGAGGTTGAGCACCATTGTGCAGTTAGTCGATAAAGAGATGATCTTGTGCATTGCCGGCGAATCCACTTCTGGTTCTATGTGGAGGAAGCCCTGACTTCAGGCGAGTGAGAGTTGTGTAAAAATTCCCCAAAGTTCGGTAGACAACGAAGTGCATTATCATAGATTTTGAGTAAATCCTGTAGGCCAATTATCGTCACTATTTCGTATAATGCCACCTATTGTAGCCGAGAATTTGGAGCGATTGTTAGCTCCATCTGTATTTAATTTAGCCCATCTTGACGACGGTTTGCTCCAACCGATAAGTTGCTCTTGGAGATGATGAAATTCGGTGTCAGCTCGACTTTGCCTCTTGGTAGACGTATAAATTTGATCAACATAAGATATATATTTAAAAAAAAAAAAAAGTAGTAAAAATGACCAATTAAAACGATCATCAAAAAGTCTCATAATCCTCCACGTTCAAATGAACTGACTGATCGTTCTCAAAATAACCACCCAGTCATAGCCCAGAATTCGTCAAAGACCGCAAGTCGGAACACGGCTCACGATTTGTATTGCAACAGTATGTGTTGGCGTTAGACGAGAAGAGACTCTTTCTGTTGTACTCGTCAAAGGCCGCAAGGCGGAACACGGCTCACGATTTGTATTGCAACAATCTGTGTTGGCGTTGGACTTAGACAAGAAGAGACTCTTTCATGTTGTCTATGTCTATACTTTTCATACGACTTTCATGTTGATGGGACTTTTGACTTTTTAGTGGCAAAGATATCTACGCGCAGCAAGAACTAGAAACTCAGGGTGTGTTTGTTTCTTTTTTTTTTTTTTAATTTAGTAAAAAAATTTGTTTGTTTGAATTTTATTTTATTAATAATTTGTTAATAAATATTATATAAGAGATTAAATAAATTTATTTAATTAAAAATAATTTATCTTT
>JANJEY010000009.1:51672012-51696035 GCA_024703695.1 Erythroxylum cataractarum
CCGGGAGTATGAAATGGTCGAATTTAGCCCGTATTTTTTGTGAGTGATTGGTCCGTTCATTTTGCGGTTAAACCAGTAAAAATTGTTGACCCGATGAAAGAAATGACCGTCTAGTTCATTTAAAATGCTTTGATTTTGATGATTTCAATTTAAATGAATATTATGATTAGTTATATTTTTTAAAATATTTTTGATGAAATATAACTAGTGAGCTTTATTATCTTATTTTGTGTTGCGTTGGTGAACTAAAAAAAAACTTGTATATTTTGAAATTTGAAGGTTTAAGTCAAGTTTCCAATTAGATAAATAATTAAATAGTATATTTAAAAATTTTATTTTATATATACATATAAAATAAAAATTTATATATTTATTAGTCACTGGTTCGATCATGGTTGAATTTCGGTTGAACTACTGACCCTTGAATCAGTTGCTTCTTCGGTTCAGTCATCGATTCGATTTTTAAAACATTGGTTAATACATTGTACAGTTTTTAAAAACATTAGTTTTTATTCAATTCTCCAAATTAGACGAGGTTAATGCATTGGAAGTAACATTTTGACGTCCCAACACTATTATTTATATCCTCTTTAATCATCATCAAGTTAAATTAATTTAACTATATTCCCAAATTTTACTAAGAATATCAAGTGAGTCCTTAAACAATTAATGTTTTTAAATTTTATCGCAATTGAATAAATCAATCTTAAATTTAAATTAAATATTGGGCCATTTTAAACTTTTTATTATAAAACCCATCATATATAAAAATATCTTATTGAGTTTTACGATATAAGAATGAATTCTAAATTTATTTTAAATTTAATTTATTAACTTTATATTTGTATATGATATTTTTTTAATTTAGATAGACTTTTAGATGATGATGATGATGAATTTTAAGTTAATTAAATGACTTATTTAAAACATAAATTATGTGTCTTATTTAGATTTAATTCCCAAGTTCATGCCCATAACCATTATGTATCACTTCATTGACGTTATCCACTTACATTGGCTGTAACTAACAAACATCCTTTTACACCGGTTTAAAGCGAAGATTAACTAACTAATTAACTTGAAAAAGTGGTTCAAAAGTATGGTACAAAGTTTTTTATCGGATACGAATGCTATCCAGAGAAACAGAAGACTCTGTAAACTAAAATCATTCATCACATGATGATCTCGACGCCCCACTCCTTTACAATGGTATCTAACGGGCAAGGTGCAACGAGAGAATAAAAGGAAACGAAAACTCGACCATACCAAAGTGTAGCCAAAGAAGTCGCGAAATCATGAGCAAATCAATGAGAAAAATTGTCCACCCCTCAAAAATCTAACAAACACAAACAAAAAGATATGTTCCCAAAGCATTGAAAGAGACAAGAACTACCTCAGAGAAAAAGCTGATACTGTTTCCGGATTATCCTAAACTAGAAAACAACATGTGAAAATGCTAAAGAAAAACCCAAACCCGACACCAAAGTCCTAACCCTAAACCGAAGTCACCAACTCCGTTAAGTCTGACTTCACGAGACCAGTTGCTTGAAGAAGCCAAGACAATCACTGAAGCGTAACATTTCGAAGATGCGTCACAGATCTTCCTCCACAGCCCCATCAACGTCACCACCTCATCATCCTCACCATTACTCAATGGACCTTCAGGCACCGGATTTCACTTCCCTTCTCTCCGACGAGCTTCTTCTCCAAGTCTTCTCCAAGCTTCCGACGTCGCAGTGCTTGACAAACTCTCTTGTCTGTAAACGGTGGTTGTTACTTCACGGCCGTTTAGTGCGTGACCTGAAGCTTGTCGATTGGTCTTTTCTCAATTCGGGTCGGATCTTCCAGCGGTTCCCGAATCTCGCCGATCTCGACATCGTTCGAGCCTGCATAAGAAAGTCTCGGAATTCAGGTATCGTGGTGAGCCATAAGAGCTTGTGCGTTTCTGTTGATGCGGAGTTCTCGGACTCGTTGTTTGTCGGTGGAAACGATGTGTTGTCGCCGGATTTGGTCGATTACGGGCTCGAAATGATCGCCGAAAACTATCCAAGTATTCGGAGAATAGCTGCAATTGGTGCGAGCGAAAATGGGTTGGTGGCTATTGCGAGTAAGTGCGAGACAATACAATACATGGAGTTGCATTGTTGTGGGGACATGTCGTTGAAGGGTATTTCTACATGTAAGAACCTGCAAGTTCTGAAATTGGTTGGTTGCGTTGATGGGTTTTACCGTTCGGTGGTGTCTGATATTGGGTTGACGATACTGGCACAGCGTTGTCGGCGATTGGTGAAGCTTGAGTTATGTGGGTGTGAAGGGAGTTACGACGGAGTTAAAGCAATAGGCCAATGTTGTGAAATGCTTGAGGAGTTGACTCTTAATGACCACAGGATGGATAGTGGGTGGTTGTCTGCTCTTTCATTTTGTGGGAATTTGAAGACTTTGAGGCTTCGATCGTGTAAGAGCATTGATTCAAATCCGGGTTTGGAGGAGCATCTAGGATGTTGTTTTGCTCTTGAAGAGTTGTATTTGGAGCAGTGTCAAATGAGGGAAAAGCAGGGAGTGAAAGCTTTGTTTGGAGTTTGTGCTTCTGTTAGGGAATTAGTTTTTCAGGACTGCTGGGGCTTGGAGGACGATGTTTTTGACCTTGCTAGTGTATGTAGGTATGGAAAATCTTTCCTCTTCAATTTGATTTTGTGCTATTAAGAAGAAACTTTGAAGTGGACTCAGCAGCTTGTATTTATAGTGTTGCAGTTGTGTATTGTTATACCATTTTGTATGCTATGTTTGGATCTTTATGTTGCCTTTTTATACTGCCCATAAGTTATCAATTCCTGCGAAATTAAGTGCAATAAGGCTGAAAATAGATCACATAGTGTAGGTATCGAACATCTTACCCCATTTGAAAACGAGTTTATTCTACAGCAGCAAAGTTAACGAAGGGACTACCGTCGAAAAACGAAACCTCAGGCTTGCAGATGGGGTTATCTTATAAAAAGACCTACTTCTTATATAAATTTTATGTTAATAAGTCTGTTGTTGCAGATTTTTGTGTGTAATCATCGACATTCCTTGCAGTGATTTGCTTTTCTGGTTTGGTGACTTTACTTTTGTCTTTTATTATTACAAGCAGTACCACCATAATCTTTATGGATGATTATGCATCTAGCTTATGTTCTTAGACTGTAACTTTTTTTCTTAAAAGAAAGTGAAACAATAAAACAAGTAATTGAAAAGTGAAATCAAGCCAAGATAACTTCCTTTTTGAGGAACGATAGGGGCTTACGAGCAACAGGGACTTCCTTAGGGAAGTTAGCATTCTTACTATGTTTGAATGGTTATAAATCTCTGAATTTTTTTCCCCGTGCATTTACTTTTCTTTGTGGCTGATGGGACGATAAAGGATTTCGTGTTAAACTATGGAATGGCTGGACTCATTGTGTTTAACAAGGTCTCTTTTTTTATTTCTTTACAGGAGAGTGAAGCTTCTTTCATTGGAAGGATGCTCGTTACTAACAACAGCAGGTCTTGAAGCTGTCATTGAAAAGTGGAAGGAGCTTGAGAGATTGAAAGTTATATCATCTAACAAGATAAAGGATGCCGAAGTGACTCCTGCATTAGCATCCCTGTTTTCTGATCTAAAAGAGTTGAAATGGCGACCAGATACTAGATCTCTTCTGTTATCGAGTCTTGAAGGGACCGGAGTCGGTAATAAAGGTGCTAGGTTTTTCAGAGGATTGAAAAGTTGAACGTGCCATTTTGATATTAAAATTCCAAGTTCCGATTGCGAAGTGATCGGTCATATGCATTCTTGAGGCCGCAGTCCAAGTTCCGGTCGGTCGGGAAGGTACTATTAATCTTTAAGAAGAAGCAAGATAGCTTGAAATAACTGAGGGTTTACATGCAGTCTAGCGAAGGACTGAAGGTGGCTTTTTTGATGTACCGTAACAGCTGACTCTATTATTTACGTGCCACAGGACTAGGTCAGTTACCCTAATTCAACTATTGAATGATTGCATTAACTTTCTAGGAAGTAATACAAATGTAAAGATCACTAAGCATCTCACCCACATGTAAGTGAAGTTGTTCCCTTTTTTCAGTTATCCAGTATTCAAAGTGCGAAACAATGTATACGTTACCATGAGTGATGTGAACTGGAAGACGTGATTGAGAAGGGACCATATGATATTAAAATTAATAGGCTTGTTTAGAGTTTTATTGAACTTCAAACTTGGTTTAGATTGTTTTTAAATTCGAGATTTTGAATTTTGTTAGGATTGGGTCGTCTAACCGATCTGATGTAAAATTTAAAAGTTTCACATAAAATTGGGTTGTCTAACCGATCCAATCTTCGGGTTAGATTCGGGTTTGGATACAAAATTTTTAGACGATTCCAAGCCCGGTTCGACCTAGTACTATCTTTGATCGAGCGTGAAATTTATACCTTCGAAATTTGGGTTAATGATTTTTTCATTGTTATATGTACTTCAAGAAAAGCTCTATGTTTTATTTTTTTTTTCCAAAAATTAAAATAAATTTATATAATAAACAAAACATTAATGTTGTCTTATGCTCGTATTAGAAAAATCATTAGTTAAGAAAAGCGCAAACAACGGTTTGCAAGTTGAGTACGGATTTGTTGTGTACGTGGCTGAATGCTATTGGGTGGAAGTGGTTGTAGTTCGTTAGGATACAAAGTACGCATAACCCAAACACTATAAATTTACAACTCAAACGGTTGATATCTTACTTTAGCGTCTCAAATTACAATTTCAGTCTTCTTCGTTTCTAGTCTTCGATTTTTAGGAGTCGATTCAGGTGAGCTCACGAGTCGATTGATTTTCGACTGTTCCTTGGGCAATGGTTTACTCCTTATGTTTAAATACGTGTTTGCTTACAGCTAGATAGACGTCCATTGTGGTCTTGTAGTTTTCTCAACCTCGATACTTGAATTCTGCTTCTGCAATTCGAACTTGGATTTTTCGTTATAATTTTCTTTTGATTAATTCTTTGAAGGTTGTTGATTTCGGAATTCTGATTTGGTAGTTGTCACTGAATAACTCGGTTTGTGGTTATTTTTTCGGAATTCATATTTGTGGAATCGCAAGTTTTACGCAATTCCCTTCACAGAATACTCCTGACCTTTTTGCTTGTTCGATTTTTTGTATGTTTTGATTCTCTCTTAGAAAAGCTTTTGATGCATGAGATTGCAATTTAGTTTAGATTGAGATTATGTTATTTGGGGGAAACAAAATCTGTGAACAACTTGGTAATGCCTCTTAATTGGTTATATTTTGTATTACATGATATATTCAGTAAATACATAGCTTCCCGAGAAAACATTCTGAACGTTTTGGTGTGTAATTAGGGTTTTAGATTGAATATTAGGCACTGGTTTTACGTTAAGTCCATGATTCATTTTGTGTGTTGTAGCTGGATGAATACTGATTACTGAGTAGGATTTGTCTGAAGAACATTGAAGTTAGCCGCTTGGGAGGTAACAAGGGGTTTGGAAGCTCAATTAATGAATGAAGAATTGACTTTTGGACTAATTTTTTATTCATTATGTTAGATTTGCAGTTGCTTACATTCTGTATTGAGCAGAGATGAGTTCGAGAGTACTTGGCACTCAACAAAATCTGTCTGGAAATCATTGAATTTAACTGTTTGGTTTCTTTGTGGGTATGTATAGAAATGGCTTTAGGTGGATCAAGACCTCAAAGAGGAACTGCAGCTGCGTCTGCGAGGATGCGCAGGAGGAAGACGGCAAGCTGTGGAGCTTCGGGAGGAGCCTCAGGAGGATCAGTTGAAACTGTGCTCCAGTTTTACACTCATGATTCTTCATGGCTCAAAATGGGGCCTAAGTTTGTTGTCATTATGAGCATTTGCTTCATTGCTTTTGTTACAATCCTTCATGTTTTAGCGAAGTTTCTCTAGGTTCTTAGAGAGGCTTGATAGGTAGACTAGTATACAACGTTTTGCCTTCCTTTCAATTTTACAAGTTGAATCTACATAAAGTTTTGGACTTTGGGTCGCTGAAAACTCTCAATTTTTCTTCTCGCAACACCTATGTCTTTATATTTTATTTCGATTTCAACTTCTTTTAACCCAGTGTTGAATACAAAGTCAATTTATCAGACATTTCGTTTCAAGTTTTGAAGTACCTCTGTCTGGACTTACCTAAATATTCAAAATTAGGGATGACAATTGGGCAAGCCGAGCTCGAGCCTAAGCGGCTTGGGACTTGATTGAGCCCAAAAAGTCAGATCGGGTCCTAACAGTCCAAAATTCTACCTCACCTAACTTGGCTTGAAATTTTTTTAATGTTTTAAAATAACCTATACATGTTATTAGAAGCCCTGCAAGTTTGTAGCTTCTAGCTTTGAACTTATGTACATGTAATTTGATACGCAACATTATATTTTAAACTAATCGATATTTAACCAAAATTCTCTAATTGATATTCTAAACATTTTGTAACTAAAAATTTTGAGGTGTGATTATTAAAATGGCCAGTTCGTTAGAGCTGTGACAAAAGTTAAAAACTTTCATACTATTTCAATATTATTTTTTATTCGGTGTAATACGGATCAGTATGGTATGATATTCAAAACATTGGCAATAAATCATGTTTAAGAGGAAAAGTTCGAAATTTTATATTATTGACTTGTAAGTATAAATGAATATTATCAAGATTCAGCCAAATTTCAGGTCTGGTCAAAAGTTTGGACAGCACTCAGATCGATGAGGCTGGAAGCTTTTCATCAAGTAAACGAATTATCAATGGCAAGTACAATAAATACAAATTAAGGAATGAACAACAATTTGGTTCATATATTAACACAGAATACAAAATTTACATCGTGAAGATTTAAGACAATAATCAGGAACATTCTTACATAATTATAACTAATAATGAGATCACGAATATGAGTATTCTAGAACAATGCAATTAATTTAATCTAATCACAACTTGTCAGAGGACTAAAGACAAGTTCTTGCTATTCGGTGTATGTACAGGTACACGCAGAATAATTTCAATGTGCACCATCGGAAACCCATCCTGAGACCATACTTTCGTCCATGGGTTTTAAGCCACCACATGACCTAGCAACCGATTCAAATAGTTTTTCAATCTCAGGTGCACATCTTATGAAGGATCGATTCCAAAAATTGTATCTCGGATTCTGTACGAAAGGTGGCAAAAAAAAAAAAAAAAGAATTTCAGCAGAGACAAAAAAAGAAAATGCACAAGAAAAAGAGTGGCATTGGTTAGATACTGTGATGCCGCGTGAAAGAAAGCAAAGATCATTAAATGACACATCTGGAAAGATAATCACCTTAATGAGCTCAATAAAACTTATCAGAAGGCCCCATGGATGGGGTCGATTAACGATTAGTCGCTCCAATAACACTCTTGTAATCTGCTCCTGGATGATCTCCTGCTGACAAGAACACGTAGTTATGAATTAGGAGTAACAGTTTGATGTTGCACCAGTTACTAAACCTATCACAGAATTGTAGTTGCATCGGATAAACTAAAGCAAATTGTAGAAAAACGAGGGATTTCCAGAAAGTGATGAGTACAAGAACTTTCTTACCTGGTTAAATTCTGCAAACAAGTAAAGCAGTATAAAGGAGAAGTAATGTGTATGGTTGTTAGGATATCGTAGTTGATTGGCAATAGCATTTAAGAAAAGGTATCGGCCTTCAGTGTCCAGATCTAGGGCAAGAGTCTTGTAAATATCCAGTGCAGCATCTACTAGCAATACATTTAAGTTCGCAGTTGACTGTGAATGAGGTATTCTGGCTTGCATCTGTTGGATGGCCTGTAGTAATTGGAAAATCATATTTTAGTTCATTGAGGTATTTAAAAAAAACATTTAAATAGATCAACAATTCCTGTTCTCGCTTTTTTTGAAAAATCAAAATCTAAAGCTTCACAAAATTAAATAAGTAAAACTCTAAATAAAGGAGTTTCCAGACAAAAATAGTGTCTAATCTGACCTTGACAAAAAGTTAACCTCTATAAGAAAAACAATAAACCAGATTATACCTGCATTCCAGTGTAAAGCACTAGGGAATTGATCAGTGGTACATTGTAACGGGTTCCTGCAGACGAAGCTTCACTTGGCAAGAGCAGTAATCTCTGCTTCAGTTCAGAGAGAAATGCTGAACCCTGTTGCCTCGTCTGTAAAAATTGAAAGTTAAAATGACATAGTTTTGCACTCCAAATACAAGCAAACCCCCATTAAGAAAGTAATATTATGTTTATGTTTAGATATGACCAGAACTTTTTCAAAAACAAGTTCAAACAATAGAAAAAGCAGAAGAGGAATCGTACAACTGAACTCTAAAAGCTATTATCCCAGTTATGTTGGGTTTGGCGATCCCATCTTTTAGAAAATAAAAACAGATACGAAGGAAGCTAAATTAGGTTTTCAGGAAGTGAATTGAAGTACCTTGAGATACTCGTCTACATCGGTTTTCATCTGCTTTGCTCTAAGCGCAGCATCCACCTCAGATAGAATGTGAGGTGGTTCCCTGATTTCTGGAAGTAAATCAATCTGCAAATATGAAACGAAACTTAGTCCTAATTAATCACTTATTCACTACAGGACAAACTTAAGTGGAATTTTTGTAAAAGATATTAAAATAATCCTAGAACTAACGCGCACCTTTAAGTTTGGCGTAGATGGATCAGGAAGCCTCATATTAAGGGGGAACGCACTCAGGATGATATTGCGCATTTGTATGCAGGTTGGAGGGATCATATCACAGAAGGTAAAATGATAGGCACAAAGGAACTCAGGAAAATCATGAAGTAGCACCAGCAGCACTCTCAGGGTACCTCTGTACAGAAATTGCATCTGCACATAAAGACAGATTAGAGAAATATACTGGGATTAAAACAACTATTAAGAGGAAGCAACATACCGTAGATGGCATCTCAGCAGTCCTCAAAAATGGCTCCAAGAATTGAAACAAGTCTACCAATAACCGCTGGACATAAGGCCAACCCTTCTGAGCATTTCCTGTGAGCAATTTCGGCATGAAGCTCCTATGACTTACCAACTCAAGCCATGCAAAGCTGAAGAATAATCATAATCAAGTTAGAAGATGAAAGTGCTTAAGCCAAGAAAGGAGGACAGTGGGAGTGCAAGTAGAGAATCCCCCATTTCTAAAATAAAATAATTTAGCGATAGAAAAACACAATTATCATCTAGAGGATGATACACTTTTTCCTTCGATTAGCAGCCACACATACTCGGGGAAAGAAAGAATGATGATTATATAGGAAAAGCTGCATATTTCAATCTCCAACTACAAACAAACATAACAAGAACAGACAACTAGACTGAATCTCATAATATAGTACAATATATAAGCTCATCAGTAGTATTTCACATCTCTGCTGGCCAAATTGAATGCGCTAACCTGAATGCAGGAACTTTAAGGGGCTGCATAGTATGGAATGCATCAGCCAAGGCTGTCAAAATCTGTGACAAATACGGTCAATGTTAGTCAACGGAAACAAAAAAACTAAATTATTAAAAAAAAAACTTACCTGAAAGTTTGCATCATCATTAATAGGATCCAGGGAAACAAGGTCGAGAAACCAATTTATAAACAATCTGAAGTATGGTCTTGGGTTGAAAGATGCTTTCTTCTCCTCAGACTCCTTATGCAAAAATTTCACGGTGACAGCCAATATCTGTTGCATACCACAGATATCATATCCAAGAAACCACAGGGAAACGAAAAATATAAACAATTTGGTTTAAGATTAACCTTGGAGAAAAGAAACACTTTACTCGATCCTTGCTCCATCTGAAAACATTAAATACTAGTGTTAGTCACAAGATGAAACCTAGTTTAGAGTACAAAACAAAATTACATAGAAATCTTGCCTTCAGGACTGAAAATACAAGTTTTGCATAAATATCAATTGCAAGGAAGGATAGATTCTGCACTTGTTGAGGGGAAGGCAATGCGCCGGAATTTATCACCTCAGAAGATTGACAATGTTTGACAGAAACTTCCTGCAATTATAAGATAATATTAGACTGGTAGCTTCAAAATTATCCTTCGACATAAAAACATTCCAAGTCAAAAAAGAAACCGTAAGAATTCGGAAAAAGCGATCTGTCATATCATCCCCCTTCAACAGTCCGTTTTGATGTAATTGTAGTATATAATGAGTAAAAGCTGCATCATTTGCACCAGGCAGTTCACATATGCGGCACCAATCAGCAAATAGCATAGAGACCTATATATTATAACACCAATATTAAAAAAACAAACAAACAATATGATAAAAAAGGGATTAGAAAAAGAAAATTTTCTAAAATTACTGTTCCTCTGAACAAGTGGGTGCATTTCAATCAGCCCATAACTTAAAGGCATGGATCGCAATGCATGTATGTGTGAGAGAGTAAAGTGAGTAGAGCGCCAGTATAACTAAAGTCAAGAACAAAATGGTTGCAAGCTAGAATTTATCATTCCCTCCTCCAAGCATGTGAAAAGAGAGAGTATTTAACCACCAAAAAGAAGCACATATCAAGCTCAAAACACAGTATTTTGCGTCATAGCTTCCCCCAAAAAGAAAGGAAAACATATTCCTAAACTAGAAGTACCTAGCAATGAAATTATCATCAAATAAAGAACAAGGTAACTAAAAGCATCAATGTAAGGAACCTGTTCACAGAAACCAGCAGGGTCTGGCTCAACAGATTCAACAATGCTACAGTCTTCCCTGCTACCAGTGCCCAAACTAGTAGCCTGTATCAAAAAGAAAAGGATTTCAGAACCAAGAGAGAGAGAGAGAGAAACGAACCTATGGTAAGTAACAGAAATCATTCAAACCTTTTTCTCTTTAGATTGTTTTGTCTTGTCATCTTTTGCAACAGAGTTTCCAGCCAGAGAAACTGAACCAGCGGCAGGATTTTTAACAATCTCAATAAGATTTTGTACTGACTCAGGAGATCCTGGTTTTGCCGCAAGCTGTAAGTAATAAACAGTAAGAGACTTCAAAAGAGAAAAAAATATGTCAGAGCAGTCTAACAAACAATGTAGACAAGCACAACAACCTTGGCTAATGCATCAACAAAATTGTGAAGTTCAGAAATAACTTTAGGCTCTTCCGCAATCAAAGCTTGAATAAGGGAAATAGCAAAATCTGTAGCAGCTTCTGCACACATCACAAATTGGTCATTTGTCGTGAATAGCAAATCAGTAGTGCAATTATCTCTTCACATTAAAAACATACTATTTCTTCCCCCATCAATAAGTTTCGCCATATGAACATTGTACTCAGCAAGATTGAGCAATTCACTCCGTATAAGTCCAATCGTAACATCCTTATTGAATTTTCGCTCCTCGTCTGAGTAAATGACCTGGAGGATATAATTTGCAGTAAAATTCTACCTCTGCCAACTGAAAAACTATAAGCAGCATTTACACAAGTAAAAGACATTGCATCTTTGCAGTAACTTCTTATGGGACAAGAAGGCAAAGTCTGCTCAAAGAGACAGGATAAAAACATACCCAGCTGGTGAGTTCTTTAACCACAAGTTTGCAAACATCTCGAATAGCAGCCAGAATAGCAAGACATGCATTAACATGAAAACTGTTTGATGCATTCTCGTATAAACCCTTGAAAACCTATATCCAAGAAAAATTTAGCAACTAATAAGATCCAAAATAATCATTAATATGATCATTGGAAATTATAGGAAATATGTAGCAGTAACAAAAGTTGATCGGAAAACAATTCTAAAATGAAAACTTAATAGTCTCCAAGACAACAAAGATAGACCTTTTGTGCTACAGCCAGAGCAGCTTCATCACGGCTAACACATCTGAGTATGATTTCAGGAACCTCAGCAATCAAACCCTGAAGACCAATCAATAGAAATAGTTGAACATGTTGCCCAGACATATCCCACAATTAATTTAATGTGCTAGAAATAATACCTGTCTTTCTGCTTCCCTGCCATCACTAGTGACAGAAGCCTCCAACTGAAACCATACATAAACAGTAAACAAGTTCACAAGTAGAATATTACAAGAAGAAAAATTAAAATTAAAAAAACACATGAGAAATAAGATCTTAATGTTGAATCTTGCAAAATCCTTTGGAAAATAGACAAAGGATAAAACTTGATGCCAGAGTTTGTCTAGAATTTAAACAACTAAATCAAAATTAGTTTTGAGTTACAACACTCATGTTCCAGAGTGGAGACCATGGAATAGGGAGGAAGAGAACACACAAAAAGTGCAATCACTACATAGAAAATGCAAAGGCTCGAAATCGACCTTTTGGGAAATGATCTGGTACTTGTCCAAAGCATCCCTTGTGCTCAATGAGGGTTCTGATATGTTACTATTCAGGCGCTCAGGAGGAACTGATGATGATGAAGTTAGTGAAGATACTCCCAGCTCCTATTAACAGATGCAATCATTCACATCAACCACCATTAACAAGTCATTAGCAGTATAATGCTAAACAAAAATATCATTTTCCAACCTTAAGAGCATCCATGGATGCATCCACTGGATGAAGTTCATGAGCAGTAGCACCAGCAGAAAACGTTACACTGCCAGAATTATTTTCAGTATTTTGTGGGAGAACACCATCAGCCATTCCCATTTGAATAGTGGAAGCACTGAAACATTGAATACGCATTAAAATAACCATCAAATCAAATTTGCATCAAATGAAGTACCAAATTCCGAGAAAAGATAGATCACCTTAGAAGGGCCGCTGAATTAGACTCAAATTTCTCAGATGAAACATCCATTGTACGTGACAACACATCAAATCCTATGTTTACTGGAGCAGATGAGTAACCCGTGCTAAGTTGTGCCGATGCCACGCCAAATGAACCAGCAAGACTAGTACTACCAGAGAAGGTTGAAGAACCGGTAGGAACAGCTTGCGAGCTCTGGTTAGATTGGTTTTGCCATGGCAGCCGAACAAAGTCCTGAAAAGTATAATGATAATGGAGAGGGCAGGACAGCACATAACCAAGTTAGCTTTCCTTTCAGTAGTTAATCCTCACAAGAAAGATGCAACAGACATACCTCATAAACACGCTGTTGAGTCACAGACAAATGACCAGGTTTAGGACGGAGAGCCTCAGGTATGATGCCCATGGAGCCTTGTGTATAAATATTAGCATCGAAAAATGTTGGACCAACACCATCTCTATGTTTCCTTCGCAATGCAAGTTGCTGACGTATTTCCTCATCAATGACATGTATTGCCTGTACAAGGGAAAACAGTTGGAAATCCATGTAAACACTGGGGCGATGTGCAATGATCTTTAAAGTCCATGTAATGAATCCCAGATCAATAGGTAAAATGAGTCCGACAACACATTTCAACAAAAGCTTTTGCAAAAATTTCCATCAGATTGAAACAATGGATCCCATTAGCCATGTCTTTACTAAATAGTACATCACCATGCCAAAGCTAACACGAACAGTGCAGATCAGTTACTAGCTTCTGTTTGTTCACAAGTGAACTCAGTAAATTTGAGGTTTTGCCTTCCCATTGGTTATCTATAGCTTCCATATTAATCTCCAGACTCACTATTCCTTATACCACATTATCAAGTGCATGCTAGCTTTCATCACATCACACGTAGTGTTACAGAACAGCATCCTTGTCACATATAACTTAACATACAACTATACTTGCTGATATGACCCAATGTTATCAAGCAATGGCTGTGAATTAGGAAAAGTTTAATCTATTTAGTTGCAGATATAGATCACAAATATGCACATTATGGCATGCCACAAGGTGGAACCACGAGCTAGATAGATTCTAGAGGCTACTGCCTACAAAAATTCTCTGAACCATAAATGCTTCCTTATTATGCTCAAGAGTAGAATCTATTCACCCTGTTGGAATGCGAAAAGATGTACCACTTGCAGATAAAAATTAGACACTACCTTATCAGTAGCATTCTGTTCAATTACTGCACAACCAAGGTCAAGATTGTCATTTGTAGCCAGCTGAACAGCAGGTTCCAAGATCTCACTTGCAATAGTCCCTTGAAGCAAGTTTCTTAATTGACTTA
The DNA here is from genome assembly GCA_024703695.1 of Erythroxylum cataractarum. NCBI lineage: Eukaryota > Viridiplantae > Streptophyta > Magnoliopsida > Malpighiales > Erythroxylaceae > Erythroxylum > Erythroxylum cataractarum. The sequence goes on from JANJEY010000009.1 coordinate 51,686,100, forward strand.
ATATCGAACTGCGTAGTGGCTCCTGGAAAACCACAAAAACTTCAGCCAAGACAACGAAACAGGAGAACAGATACTGCAATATCGGCAATGAAAGACAACCTTGCATGTAACATGAGCTAAACTTCCAGCCAAACTAGCAACCATCAAGTGTGCAGCTTGATATATTCGACTCTCATCAGATTCCATAGCATAATCCTGTATTTATGGCGTTAGAAAGTGTCTCCTAGAAATTGTTAATCAACCAACAAAGCAGACCCATATGATTTTAGTACAGCCAGCAAACCTTCAAAACAAGCTCCTTGGTTGTCTGAGTTGCTATAGAAACGCTACGCTGAACAATACCAGACACTATCTCCTTGATAGCTCTATCCATTGCAATCGGAATAACTCTGATACAAACAAGATTTGGAGATTACTATAAGAAGTAAAGGCTGGTTAATTGTTAAACACAAAAGACAGAGAAGGCAACAGTGTCAAACCTCTGAAAGTGCAAGTGAAATCCCCAAGATATTATTTTTTGGTTGACTATAATGTGACTTCCAATGTTAGGTATTGCTGCAGGAAGCTGCAACAAGTACAAAATCAGATAATGGGTAAACATAGAAGCATATCATTATCTAAAAACAGTAATGAAAAATGAAGATGATGATGAATCTCTCTCACAGAAAAAGGTGACTGGGATGGAGTAGACTGAAATAATCCTTGAGCTGATGGGAGCTGATCAGACAAGCCTAATGCACTTAGTTTTTCTTCCTCCATCAATGCACCTGAAGGGAGATGAACTGGAGCAGCATACTGAAAGCAGGAAGCAGATTAGCTTTATAACATATACCGCATACCTAAAACCAAGAGACTAAAAAACAAAAACCTGAGATAACAAATGCGTGTGGCTGGCAGAGTTAGGCGGACTGGCAACCTCCAGTGGTATCTCTACATGATTCAACGGAGATATTATTCCAGATTTAACTTCAGCAACCATCTGTGATTGCACTGCTCCAGTATCTTTATTTGAAAAATCAGGATTCCCTTCAATCTCCCGTTTTCGATCTTTGAGAAGCGTAGTTGGGGTTATGTCTTTCAAATCTACACCAAGGTTCTTAAAGAGCACCTGATATATCACAAAGGTAATTGCACATAGAATTATAGAAGAAAGACTTTTTAGTATATTATAGGATGCAAAGGGGTTTTGAAACAACTCAGTACCTCTATGTCAAACTTGAGGTTCATTTTCAAGTTTGGCATTGAATAGATCTCCACGAGAAGTCCCAGTATACCCATAGTCCATGGATTGGGAGGTTGATACGCTTGACTGTTCTGGCATGGCTCCAAAATCTGTAAAAATAATTGTAATCAAAAAGTCACAGAAGATTTAGCTGAAGAACCTCTTTCAACCACCATCATAAACTTACCTTGGAAGTAAACGGAATCACTGCAATCATCAACCCCTTCTCATATGCCTGTAAGAATCAACACAAACAAAATGAAAACAGCCCAAAATGTGGTAAAAACTTGCAAAATAGAAGTTGAAAAATTAACACATGCATTAACAAGACTGACAGTATTAATACTGCTTTTAACAACACAGATTACCTCTATTATCAAAGATTTGGGATCTATCTCACGTGCCCTTAGTACTTGGTTCCTTCCAATTGTCAGTTTCCCAAGCCAACTACCTAAATTCTTTAGCAAAGAGCGCTCTTCTGAACTTGATTTTATGAGTTCTGATCCTAAAAGAACCTGCAATTGGACATAACCATCATATTAAAGGCAAGTCTCACTCAATTTCTTAAAAAAAAAGCACTTAGCTGCATTGAACGGAGGGAGGGAGTTTATCATCCAAACCTTGCAATTTTCATAGGTTGCTTGAACTATTTCCTTGTTCAAAGCCTTTGAACCAACTTTATCAAGGAACTTCAAGTACAAGTCATGGAAATTGGGCTCAATGCTTGCTCTATAACAAAATAAATCAGTAGATGCTTCATGCACAATAGAAGACTTATTTTCTAATAATTTAGACACAAATCTGAATTCAGGAATACAGAAACAAATACACACCAAACATGGAGCAAATTTCTGACCTTTTCATAACCATATATTGGGCAAACCAGGGGTAATATTGCTCCTTCAGGACATCAGCGAACTCTTTTGCCTTAGCTTCAACGTTTGCCACTGAAATGTTATTGATAATGAATGATATCTTGTCCTGTACCTCTGATGCTGGCGCCTGTAACCAAGAGTGGAAATAGGATTGTTTTATAACAAACCAAACTAGCAAGAGAGGAAACAATGCAAAACAGTAATCACATGGTTTTAGATTGTTTGATCAATTATCAAAACCCAATATCAGAAATAGAATCTCCCAGGTGGACAAGGCAGCCTACGAACCCCATAGTAGAACTGGATATCTGACTATTTATGTGGTCTGATGTCCAAAATTGTTAATTCCTAGATATCATAAAAGTTGTTTGAAGGCATGACATATCTCGAATTCAAGATTTGATCTATCTACGGACTTCACGCAGAATGTAACCTATATACATGTCAGCCAAAAGACAAACCATGGTACCTTAAACCATGCAACATGTAACCCTAATAAATATGCTGCAGTCACATAAGCCCAAAACACAATAACATGAAGAACATACCTCTATGGGTGTTTCTCTCCTTTCAGCAGCTGCTACAAGTGTTTCAATGTTCAATGCAGAGCCAAATCCTGCAATAGACAATCACATCAAGATTTGCAGGACGAACAAACCATCATTAATAATTGAAGGGAATCAGTTTTATGCAGTAGACAGCAATTTTACGGGTAGATGTAGCTCCTCTCGAAGGACGGACAAAACCAGGGGAAGAAGATAACATAGAAGTTCCAGTAACAGCACTCTGCAAATTAAAAATAGATGGAGTTAGGGTAATGAAATTTAATTTCTACTACATTTGAAACAATTAGCAGCCAAACAATACTTTCTGAGCACTGGAAGCATCAACAGCAACAGCAGAAGATTGACCACCAGATACAAGTGATTTAGTATCTGTGGATGATGCTACAGGCAGTTTGTAGCGATCTTCAAGAGGGATTTCAAATCTCTGCTGAAGATGCAATGAAGAGGAAAGTTGCTGTCCAGGATGTGAGACGTTAACACCATTGAACTGCAATAATAGCCCACAAGAGTTAAGATGATTGCTCATTGACAATAGAATTGAGAAAAGGCCATGACCAGAGAAATATTTATAAGAAAGAAAATCAGAACCAAATTTGGATCAGTTCCGTCAATTTCAACAAATCCAGGAAAAAGTTAGACAGCACAAAGGATTCCAGCTAACTAGCAAATCATAAAACCATTAAAAAATAGTATTCAATGTATATTGAACTCCAAACTTAAAATGACCATAATAGATACTGTTCTCACCTCAGGATTACCCAAGGTAACTTGAGACATACCATGGGTTTGAGAAGCTGAGCTACTAGTGCTACTGCTTCCATCAGACTCCAAATGACCAGATGAAATCCTGGCAAGTTCCCGTTCAATGAAAGCAACAAGATCCGCGTGAGTACTACGCAGATGAGAGATCAGCAATATATGGTTGCAATATTGTGGCCACTCAATTAGACGGTCGACGAATTGATCCAAAGCCTTGGTTCCGAACACAAACATCTGTGCATGCAACAAAGTCACCCAAAATATGGCATAAAAGAAAAAACAGGGAAAGTCACTCAATAATAGACAATACAGACTTTGGAATCTGGAGGTTTGCGAAGGGCATCCAAAACACCACGTAAGGCAATCCCAAGAGTAAGATGGGTAACAAGCTGGTGCTTGATAACGGAACCTGAAATAGTTGACAATGACAAAAACATAAACCTGCTAGAGTTACAAACCTGTTCAAAAAACAATATATTCCACAAAATCATGTTCTAAATAAGCAAATGCCAGTATTATTTATCTATTCCCAATCACAGCCAGAAGGTCTTTGACAGTTCCACATTATTCAGCCAAAAGTTAAGATCATCATTTTTACCAGAAAACAGGATTGTAGCCCAGTACCAGAATGGGAACTCACCAAATAGAATGGCAGCTATTTTAAGTTGCCGTTCTGGATACTTTGGGAAGAACCGGTATTCCTCAAATAAATTGCCTATCATGCACTCAAATATTGCGTGTTCCCTGTCATTCATTTCAACATATCGTTAACTATTACCAGTACACACAGACAAAAGATGGTCAGAAAAGGGGTAACATAATCTCTGAAGCATCCTAGAATCCCAATTAAAATAGAGAAAATAAAAACTAGAACCTCAGGTCATTAGCTTGGTAATATGTGAAAAAAAAATGCTCTGAAAGGCTTTAGTCCTGTCTTAATAATCTCAGAACACAGTGAAGTAGGTGCACCAGATGAAATAAGCCGAAAGAGAACAGAAACTAAAGAAGAACTAAGGGTTTAAAAAATACAACCATACCTCTTTACGGATGATTCCTTAAACCGAGCAAGCATCTGAACCATTGATTCAATAGGCAACTGGCCCGAAAACATTTGATGAAAATAAGAGTTTGCTTCTGCCTCAACATCATCTGAATGTCCATCAGGGGCAGGTGAATCATCCGAACCACCATTTTGCATCCTTGGATTGGCACCCGTAATTGTCAAATGCAGTGTCTCCAGTTCCTCAGAAAGCTCAGTAGAAATAATTAAGCCAGTGTGAGCACCAAGGACCTGATGAAAATATAGAACAAGAGTGCCCCCATGGTTCACATACTAAATGCAGTGAGGAATGGAAAAAGAACTAAGTGTCAGGAAAACAAAAAAGAACCTTGAAAAAGGTAGAGCTACACTCAGAGTAAAGCTCTGCAACAGCACCCACTTGATGAAAAGTATTGCCAGAAAAATCTCGCGATCCTGCATGTCGGATTTCCTTTAAAAACTTGAGACACTCCTGAAATATTGAACAGATGTCATCAAGGGAACTTTAAACACAAGTCTAATAAGATCTTAAAAGCACAGGTAAAACAGGTCTAATAAAAGCTTAAATTTTTTAATTTTGAAGTTATTAGATCCCACACAATCAAGGTGGAAGAAAAATCAACTAACGCGTACCTCAAAGAAATAATCCTTGTATGTAATTAGATTATTAGTCAGCCACTTATCAAGGTCTAAAACTTTTTTTCGTGAAGCAATGGCAGCCAGCCTGATTGCAAAAGGACAAGGAATTGCATCCAGCACTGACAGAAAAATCTGCAAGATCAACAAGATACACATACACTCAATACATTGGAAATTTCAATGAACAAAGAAGCCAGAGAATTTAAAGACCCAGAATTAGTTTAGTAACACAACAAAGTTTCAATAAATACAGAGGAGACAATTAAAAGTTGAAATTGCACCAGTGCCATATCAATAGTAGAGCATCAAATTGTTCTACAATAGATGTTTGACATACCTTTAGTTCTTCACATAAATCCAGTATTACGATCAAGTTGTCTGGATCAGTGTTGTATGTATCAACAAATCCACGTAAAACCAAATTAGGATTCACATGCCAGAGGTAAAGGATCATGCTGCTACCAGAAGTACTTCGAACTAGCACAGGGAAAACTGTTGAACACACTTTGTTTTGAAGAAGATTATAGGCAGTCTGCAAAGTGAGGAGCAAAATTATCACCTAAAAAGCATGGAATATAAAAGTATATTAATTCTCCAACTGCTGATGAAAAAAGGTACATTGACATGTGATAGCCCAAGAAGCAAGATTTCCGGACAGTGTCTAAGAGGATAATCCAGCAGGGATTGAACTGAGGTAGCATAACCCCTTTCAGCCAGTTGACAAAGCACATCCAAAAGGTCGAGACACAACCACGCATGATTTGTCTGTCCTACTTGAAGCTTATGCCCATGAAGGGCATCAACATATGCCTGAAACAAATATTGAAATCTAGTAACATATAGATTCGTTACTCAGTAGATACTCCTGAAATGAACAGCTCAACCCGAGCTATGTGAACAAGATCAAAGAAAAGCCCTTGTAAAGGGGGATAGCCAATCCAATTGTTATATAATAGCAGGGGTAGGCTCACAACAAACAGACATAAACCTTCGAAAAGATGCATAAAATACATAAAAGAATAGAAAATGGAAGTTAGGAGAAGCCAACGAGTTACAACCAAAGAATAAGATGAGAAAAGAAAAAGAGGTGCATAGCCAATCTAACTGTCCAGGAGTAGGCTCACAACAAAAAGACATAAACCTTGGAAAAGATGCATAGAATACATAGAAGAATAGAAAATAGTAGTTATGAGAAGCCAACCAGTTACAATCAAAGAATAAAATGAGAAAGGAAAAAGAGGTGCATACCAGCTGCCTTCCAGAATATGCATAAGTAAACAATTCAGGTGGTGCTGATACAGCATGCTTAAGAAAGGATACTTGCCCCTCAATATTCTTCCACACATTCCCACAGATAGCATGGAGAGGGAACGGATCCTACACAAGTTAACTTAAAATTAAAAATCACAGAAGGGAGAAAACATTTTAAACATAAGCCCAACACTAGAAACATATCCACCTGATTGTAATTTTGAACCATAAAACATATCCAGCTGATTGTAATTTTGAACCATAAAACATATCCAGCTGATTGTAATTTTGAACCATAAAAATTTTATACCTGGCATGCACACTTGTATACAGACATGAAAAAGCGAAACACATCTTCATTGGGAATGTAAAATCCCTCGTGATCCAAGTTCTCAATGACTTGTACCCAGCTGACAGAAGGAGCCTACAGAAGAGCACAACCTTCACAACCCTGGAATTCCATAATCAATGTGTATAAAAAAGGTAACAAGAGAAAAACTCACAAGCTCCTTGATTGTTTTTATGAGAATCTCAACGTTCCAGGAGCTTAACAATGGAATATCAGTCGAAACGCTACAACCAAGAGCCAAAAGTAATGAAGAAAAAGTGCCATGATTGTCCTCAAGACCAGAATGACTTCGGGCAATTGTTACAAGTATCTTGGAGATCGTAATCTCAGTTAGAGGTTGAAAAAGAGACAGAATCTCTTTGCAATGAGCAGCATCAAATGTGCATCCATAGCCTAATTCTTTGACAACATCTCCCATGCTCGTCTCCTTCTGTATATCTGCTAAAAGTTCATCAAATTCACTTTCTTTGGTTTCATGGAAAAGATCCATGTTCCTGCACCAGGGAAAGCTATTAAATAACATATTCCAGGTATGTCGTGTATATAAAAAATTGCCAAAGGCTGACAAATAACTACAAGGAGCACGAGAAAGGACCTCAAAAAGTTTGTCTGATGCAATTCATCAGGCAGTAATGGAGTCAAAACAAATGGGATAACATCTTCTGAATGAATTCGGGATACCATCTGCGTAAACCGGTCCACATAATGGGACAAGGCCGCGGACTGCTGGAGGAACAAAACAATGCCCTGAATTTGCTCCGCAGATTTTACTGAAACAGGATTGGTGCACAATTCCTCCACATGATCCATGCAAAATCTCTTCCCTGCGAAGCAGCAAAAAAGCTTGAAGAAGGGATTAGAAAACATAAACCAAGAAAGATAACATCACACAAAACACCATATCACATTGAAACTAAAACTGCTCACCGCACATCCGGGTTTCAATGTTCTCAGAATCTAATAGTGCAAGACCAATGCCAACTTTTTCAAGCACCGATAACTGCAAAACATTTGACAATTTTTCTAGGAACTCTTCGTTGATCTCCAAGAATCTCAGTGACTGTGAAAACACTGTGCCAAAATTTGGTTTTTCCAGCAGATACTTGAAAATTGACAAGAGAACCAGCTCCACTTGCGTGTGTTTAACGTCTGACCTTGCGGAAAGTAGACTTTCCAAGCAAGCTTGAAGAGTGAGAACGCTGCCCTCAATTCCATGATCAATAAACTGACAAAATTAACACAACTAAAGTAAGCCCAACAAAACCTTATACAGACCCACTAAAACGCTAACTCGGAGAATTATGGAACTGACTAATTTTTGCAAATGATAAGAATTTATAGAGTAAACGCACGAGTTCAGTTTCCATTTCACACGTTCTATTTCCCTCACTAACACGCCCAAACAAAAACGAACTAAATAAAGAGTAAAATCACGAAAATCAACAACAAAAAAGAAGAATATCATCTTCGACCTAACCCAATTTCTTTTACCCAAAATAACAAGAAAATAATCCACGTTTAAACCAAAACTAAAGTAAATGTCTGACAAATTTAGGGTTCTAGCGAGTTGACGATCAATGCACCAATTGAAGAAAAAGAAAATGAAATCTAGAAGAACCTCGCAGAGCTCTCGGAAAATGGAATCAGAGTTGGCTTCATTCAAGCTCTGAATCAAGAACCGAATCTGACCCTGGAGCGTCGACGATAAATTAATCACCATGATGAGAGAAACTGACAGCCTAGGGTTCTTCGGGAAAGCAGTGTTTGTCTGGTGAAGTGAGATTTGGGAATTTGCGAACACTCAAGAGTCGCCGATGGAGGACGATAGTCAAAATCAAGAAATGCTTATCTTACAGCAAAACATTAACAGATGCTGCGTGAAAGTTACGCGTTCAATTATCCGCGGTCGTTTTATAGTGTATATGTCGGTTATTTCAGGTTTAAAATTATTTAGTTTAATAAGAAATGCCACGGTTTAAATTCAAAATGTTTGTTCACTGCGGTAAATTCAAATAAAGACGAATTTACTCTATACATATTTATTCTTACTTGTATCATTTTTTTATTACCGCATTTATACGTGAATCTAATCTTTTTATTATATACGAGTAAGATTGTGTATTATCGTATCTCTTCAAATTTCACTTTATTGTGAAATTTTGAATTGAATAAAAAAAATTTGTAAAAATTTTTTTATTGTTGAACTTATAATTATTTTTTTATTATAGTTGTTTACGAGGATAATAATGAGCTAACCTATAACAGTCCAACTAATTTTTTAAAATAAAAAGTATGAAATAATGTTTTTAAAATTAATTTAATTATAAAGTACCTTTATAATAAATTAAATATTATTAATATTACAAATTAATTGTAATTTAAATTTAAAATAAAAATTAACCCATACTTCTAATGGTTAAAATAATATCGTTGTCGTCGTCGTCGTCAAATTTAATTCAAATTGTTGTAATAAAACAGGATCTAATTAGCCTATATGGTTAAAATAATGTCGTCATCGTCGTCGTCGTCGTCACATTCAATTTAAACTCCTACAATAAAGTAAGATTTGGGAAAGTCTGATAATACATAACCTTACCTCTATATAATAATGAGGCTATTTTTGATAGACCCACATACAAATGTGACAATAAAAAATTATACAGATTAAAGAGTAAAAAATGAAAAATAAATAAAAATTTAAAATTTTTTTGAATAAAAAAAAATAAAACTTTCAAAAAATAATAGCTTAAAAAATATTACATATCTTTGTTACGAGATGCAAATTTAGAAAATAAAATTTTAAAAAATTTATATGACAAATATACCTTATATATTGCAAAGTTTTGCTTATACCTGACGTGATGCAAAGCTCTGCTTACCATTTATCTGAATTATGTGTGTTAATATCGCGGAGGGCCATCTTTGGATTCAAAATATTGGATAACTAGCAGCTGAAGAAACATCGTATAGCTTAACTAACCTTCCTCCCTTCTTCAAGCATTATTAAAATCTTTTCAAGCGCTTTAATTTTAACAACAGTTTTGGTGTCGAGTATCAACCATTATTATCATCATCATTACACCCAGTCCGAATTCTCATAATATATATATTTTTCTATTCTATAGATTTTAATATTAGATTTTAATATTCTATTTTCTATTTTAAATTCTATATATTTTATCCTTGTATTATTCTTTCTACTAATTTTTATTTTTATCTATTATTCTAATATTTTT
>JANJEY010000009.1:51713850-51724653 GCA_024703695.1 Erythroxylum cataractarum
GACATTTCTAGGCTTGAAAGGAAGCTCTCTTCATCCTCCACGTTTTTCCCTTCTTGAACCACTTGAAAATCACTCTTAAAGACCTTGAAAAATCAAACCCTAGCTCTTCTTTCTTCCTTCTCCTTCCTCTCCACGACAACTCTCATTTCTCTATTCTTCTTTCATTTCATTTTCGTGCTTCCTCTTGCCAAGAACGACAGCCCTTCCTTTTATAGTGCCATGTCATTAAATGAATGGCAAATGACCAATTTGTCCCTCCACATCAGCCTTAAAACTTAACCCTTTAAGTAAACTTCCAAAACTGCCCCTGAACTTTGTTTCAATTTATGCTTACTTTAGGATATTTTTTTCACGTGCTTCTGTGGTGATACGCCTCACAGTTGGGTAAGCTGATTGACAATGACCAAATGGTGGTATTATACCACGCATCACTCAGCCATAAACTCGACTCCCTTCGAGGTGCTTTACGGGTACCCGCCTCCACTTTATGTGCCATACGTAGCAGAAGACTCCAAGGAGATAGGAATGGACCAGGTATTTCAGGAAAGGGAGGCTATAATCCAAATTGTCAAATTTCACTTGAACAGAGCAAAATAGAGGATGAAATTGCAGTCAGATAAAGGACGTTCGGACAGGGAATTTGAGGAGGGGCAATGGGTGTACGTGAAGCTTCAACCCTACCGACAACACTCACTACAGAGACGACCCAACCAGAAGCTTGCTCCTCTGTACTATGGGCCTTTCCCGATTGATGCAAAAGTGAATAAGGTAGCGTATACATTGTGGTTACCGGAAGGCACAACCATTCATCCTACCTTTCACGTTTCACAATTAAAGGCCTATGTGTCGGATGGAACACCCACATCCAGTCAGCTACCTACTACGATGAAGGAAAAGTCCAGGGTCCCAGAGGTGATATGGGGAAGAAGAATGGTGAAGAGGAACAACCGAGCAGCGATGCAGGTGTTGGTCCAGTGGCAGGGAGGAACCAAGGAGGAAGTTACTTGGGAATGGTTTTATGAATTGCAGAAGAGGTTTCCGGATATAAATTTACTGGATAAGGTGATACTTGAAGGAGGGAATGTTACGTTAAGTGGAGTTGCATGATTTCGGGAGGAAGAAGGAAGAGACGACGTCGTGGACAAGAAGGATAAATAAATAAAACGCAGCGTTAAGCGGGAGGAAGCACGCCTAAACCACGTGAAACGATCTAGAAGACGATCTAGAACATTCGTAGTACTGTTGTAACAGAATGTAAGACATGTTTTTGATGAATGAAATTTGAATTCTCTCTCTCTCTCTCTCTTTCCTCGATTCTGTGAGATTGTGTCACGATTGTTGTAAGATGTCCGTAAGGCAAAGGTGGGACAAAGCGTCAGGCGTTATTGAGTAAGAAAATACGTAACACCCTGCTTGTAAACAAAAGCCAAGAACACAGAGTATAAAGAAAAACGTATGGAGTTTGGACAAGCACTACTACTGCAAGATTAGTAATTTCATGAGTTCTCACACAAATAATTACATAAATAAAAGGAGAAAGCAACTATTTCCAAAATAGCAGAACCTTCCATTAGGAGAAAATTTGCACGTATTTCAACAAGGAACTGTATTAGGATAGACCATCGTCAAAACTGAAAACCACCACATTACCCATTTCCTTTCATCCAACTTCTAGTTGAGGGAAATGATGAAGAATAAGAGAAGCTCTTCAAACAAAAAGATCATTCCTCTTCGTTCTGGCTCTCATCTTTTACAAGTTTGATCATGTCATCAATTCGAAGGATCGTTATGGCTGCTTCGGTGGCAAACTGCAGAAAATTGAGCTTTTGATATAATTCATCGACAGACAGCAATTTTTGTGAATTCCATATTTTCCACAGGTTTTACCTGAATTATCTTCACTTTGCTCATCGCAGGTTCAATAACTCCAGCTTCCAAGTTGTTACGAACCGATCCCTTTACAAGGTCCAGTCCCATGCTGCAGTAACATCAGGGAAGCAAAAGAAAGTTTAGAGAAGTGAGCAATGCATTCTCTTCTGCAGTGGAGTGTGTGAATGAGGAAAATAATGATTACCTGGACAAATGTTTCTTATCAGCCTTTGTTTGGGCAGTGTGGTGGTAAGCCCGTAGTTTTGCGACTAATTCAGTGGCATCTTTAGCAGCATTGACCGCAAGCACCTGCACCAGATTCTTCAACATTATATCATACTTTTTGCGGCAGACAAAATATGGGTCTTGAAGTATTCGGTAGAAAACCTTTGGTATAATTAACAAGGACTCTGCAAATTCAGCAATTGCCAATTGCTCTCGTGAACCTAGAGTAGTAGCAAGGTACTCCAAGTATACGGACAAGGCAGCCTCAACTGCACCTCCACCTGCGACTAACTGAAATGCCAATACAAATGATTCATGTCCAGAGCAAATAAGCAAATTAATTTGGACCATCAGTCTTAATAAGCGTCCAGATTCTATCTTGCTTCTCACAAAATTGTCCTCATAAGAAAACTTAACGTTGACTAATCATTTCACAAGAAACATGGTTAGGGTCCAAGCTCACCGCATTGGATTCTAGGGTCCTTTTAACAATGCACAAGGCATCATGCAGAGACCTGTCCATTTCGTCAAGCATGTAGTCATTTGCACCTCTGAGAATCAGAGAGACCTAGACCAAAACAAGATTTATGATCAAGCAACTAGTCACAATGCTTGAAGTGTAGATGTAGTTTCTGTCAAAAACGTGCTCAATAATGGTCATACAAGTTTCAGTAATTATGAGTTTTGAAAGCTTCTGCAAAATTACGTTGGAATATTCATGAATACAACCCCAGCAATTATCAGCAATAAGAACATCCTAACATCTTAAGACTAGTATGAAGGGCTTCAGAATCAATCCAAAATAAGAAAGACACTCACTGCACTTGTGGTTTTTGTCCCTTTTATCATAATCACATCATCATTAGCAATGCGCTCCTCCACAACTTCTTCAGCATGACCAAGAAATGAAGAATCAAATGTTTCCTCACCTTCCATATCCGCAAAGGTAGATACCTTCAAAACCCAAATTACTATATAAATAGGATGTTCACAGCAGAACCTAAAGGATGAATTTATCAACTCACGGCATCTGTTCTTCCGGATAAATATGCAAACAAATCTTGTAAACAAACTTAAAAAAGTATGACAAGAAATCTGACAATTACACAGTATAGCCTTCTTTAAACAACAAAAACAACAGAGTTGTTTACAAGGAGAAATGAAGAGTACTGTAATTATATCGCAGAAAGCACATACCAACGTTGCACCTGTTGCCTTTGCAACATGGCGCATATCCTCTTTCTTAACGCGTCTCACAGCAACAGCCCCAGCCTCCACAAAGTACTGAAGCACGAAAAAGAAGGAAATAAGCAGCGGAACAGATGACCAACTTAGTATATTGCAGTAAATTATTTAACATAATAGAGAAGCACATAAAGTAGAAGATGGACAGTGCAACTTCATTCTAAGTACATACTACTAAGCATGTGCATCTTTATGCAGCTCACAAGTTTATCAGACAATCTACAAGAGGCGACCCCTGTTTTGATGGATTAAAGCATATATGTTTGGCCTGGGAGTAATTCTTTAGAAGTAACATGAAAAGGCAATACAATGATCTCTTTACAAGCGGCTAAAGAATGCATAAAGAATAAAACCCATAAGCAGTTGACAGATAATAGCAGAGACTTACTTTAAGTGCCATATCATCAATTCCTTTTGTGGTTAGAACAACATTAGCTCCAGCTTTCAAGAGTTTTTCAATCCGTTCCTTCGTCATATCTGCTTCTCTGTAAAAAGTAGCATCATAATTGCTAAAATTAACAAAAACACGTAAAAGAACAACTTCCAAATTGAGACCAATCAAGAAGCATAGATAAGAAAAATGGTCTGAAGCACTTTCATATGCAGCTTTAGAGATATATGATTGATGACACTATAATTCCAATGATTAAATTAACCAATCAAAAGAAAAGAATGGAGAATAAACAAATAGTCTTGAAGCTCTCAAAATTGTTAATATGCACTCTAAAGGAATTTTGAGTCTAAGATCCAAACACCTTTGACGAATTTTCTCAAGTTCCCTCGGATCAGTGACTAAGACTTGTACACCCAGTTGCATCTTTGTCTTCTGAAGATTGAAATCAAGACAAGCAATTCTGGCAGGAGCAACTCTTGTGGGCATCCCTTGTGCAGCACGACCAGTATTTAACGCATAACCATTCAACAGGTGGCTATCTCTTGCGCTCTTTCCGTGTGCTTTCAGAATATTTATACTCTGGAAGATTGAACAATTACAATTATCACCAATAGAAAGAAAAGATGCCATACGTTGATCTATTTTACTGAAAGTGGGTAATGGCATTAGAGAGAGAGAGAGGCTATTATCAAAATATGCTGGCTACAAAACTTGGTATTTTGGAGTGGGGGCCACAAGATAGATATTCAATGATTCCAAGAGTATCTGTTCATCTAGGTCAGTGTATTTTATGGATAGAAGCACAAACCTTGATTGGGTATTTGATTTCTCCTCGTGCATTGGTCATCTTCACTGCTTGCACAGCATCCACTACCTATAACCAGATTCTCTAAGTATCAATGTCTCAGGCATTATTACTTCTAATCAATCTTTAAAATGGAAGCAATGAAACTCACAAAAACTAATGGACTGTTGAAGACAGCAGCCTAAAATATTCTCAAGCAGTTCCACTTTAGAGTAGAAACTAAAGACAGAGAGTTGGCAAAAATCAAGAAGATGTTGCAAGCAGTGACACCAGATAATTTTATGAAATCAGTAACAAGCAGGAAAAGGGTGCAAATAACCAGTAGGTTAACAGAAATGGTAACATTGACACCATAAGGTAAAAATTCAGCTGGGAGAGAAACTGGTTGATTTGATCAGCAATTCAGATGCAAACAATACACAAAATTAGAGTACTAATGTCGACCCTATAGCTGCTTAAATAAGTAAAATAACTTAAGTAAACATATCTTTGTAGTTCAATAAACATACCAAATTGGCAAAGAAGTCACTGTCATCAGCTATCAACTTTGAGGACATGCTTGTTTTGGCACAATTTACTAGAGAATCCTTTCCAAGCTTCTCAACCTTGAAAAGACAAGTATATCATAGACATGAATTGCACATTCCATATTAGCTATGCATAAGGATAGCTTAAGCTGATTAATATCAAACATGAATTTCAAATTGCATACATAAGTCTAGAAATAGCTCAAGCTGATAAAAATAAGAAAAAAGTTAACCAATTATGAAACGATGAAACAATGAAATCAACAATAATCTGACAAGAACACTAACCTTGACTGACAATTTCTCCTCCACATATTTGCACGCTTCTCTCATGGCAAGCTGAACACAAAATTGCACACAATTAAATGGAGGTGCTATAACAGTAACAAAACAAAACAAACAACACCACCAACTATGAATCTCACTGATACACAAGATTTGAGGAGATTTAATAGTATACAACCTTACCCCTAATTAGTAGAGAGGCAGTTTTCAAATGACACATACAAAAAAAAAAAGAAAGCGAGAGAGAGAGCGATGGAGAGAGAGAGAGAGCGAGGAAGGGAGGGAGGTGCTATAACAGTATAAACATAAAATCAACATTAAGCCATAAAATGCACTATGCTTTCAGATGAACCTGATCAAGGTATAAGAGATAGGTGGGATAGATGGCTTACCCTGTAACCACTAATTATAGATGTTGCGTGAATCTTATTTCTCACCAGATCATTTGCTCTCTGCAACATTGCAACCAAAACAAAGATTACCAGCGTAAAAATTCACCAAGTTTATGACGCAGTGATTATACTCGGTAACAGTAATGTTATCAGCTGCAAGAACAACATCAACTCACATTACCTTGAGCAACTCTGCTGCTATGATAACAACTGAAGTTGTACCATCTCCAACTTCTCGGTCCTGAAGCTCAGCCAACTCCACAAGTACCTGTAGATGTTACAAAAAGTATGAAAAAGAATAAGAATCCTACAGCATACAAAAAATTTAACATCACCCATGAAACAATGAACACATATCCACCTTTGCAGCTGGGTGCTCTACTTCTAACATCTTAAGAATCGTGGCACCATCATTAGTAATTGTCACGTCACCATAGTCATCCACTAACATCTGCAGAAAGTGGTCAAGAAAAATAGAAAATAACTACGTTACTCATCTCATTGAAATCAATAAATTGGGACTTCTTCACCATGTGCAAATTTACAACTCTTCATCAATAGAACAATTTCAAGGCACCCATTAACATGAAGAATGCTCAACTTAAGAAAGAAACAGATTGCCAAATCACATTTCTCATCAAAAATATTAATAATGCAAGCAATGCTTTTATATACCTTGTCAAGACCGACGGGACCAAGTGAAGATTTAACAATGTTCGAAACCGCTTGACACGCCACCACTGTCCGCACAACGAAGAACAATAACACAACCATCCTTGACCAACTCGAACAAGGTAAAGCACGCAAAACAGAGAAAGTATAGGGAGAGTGAGTGTACCATTTTGAGTACGGACGTCTTGGCCCGACTGGCGCTCGCCAAGAATATCTAGAGTCTGAGCACTGATGGCCATTTCAGTGGCTGAAGAAGCTACACACGATCACAAACACACAAGAAACCCTAGATGGAAGAGAGGCCTCAGTAAGGAAGAAACTAGAGAGTAGTAGTACCAGGCTACCAGCAGCAAGTAGCAAGCAAAATCTAAGCAGTGTGTCGAGAAACTTCAAACACTACAAGGCTCGGCCCACTGGATCAAGACGGAGCGTTTTGTGTCTCCTTTAAAAGATATTTTATTTTTAACAAAATTTTAATTGTTCTTAAATTTTAATTAAAAATAATAAATAAATAAATAAAATACAAATTTGTACCAATCACAATTTAGTTCAATTTTTAATTAATTAAATTAATATTTTATTAGAATCAACTCCAATGAGAATATTATAGGATGGCTCTTCTGCTGGCACTTAGTAGATGTTGTTTTTGCTTGTTTTATTATCGAAAGTTGAAAAGAGTTGATTCTTGAGGTAACTTTTGTTGAAGTAATAATAAGTTTGTTTTTTGTGTTAAGTTTCTTTTTTCTTGCTCACTTTCATCCTTCCGGTGGTATTAGTGTTATTATTATTATTATTAATAAGTTTATTATTAGTAATAATTTATTATTATTATTATTATTATTACTTCTATTATTATTATTATTATCCTTAAGTATTTATTGTAATTCTATTTACTTAAATATTTTGCGTGTTATTTTCATTTATTTACTCATTTAATCTCCATTACTATTTTTCGGTCACATCTGCATATAAATATACCAAAAATAATCTCTATATTTGCATACTATCATATCTCCACAAATCTCGCTTTATTGCGTGAATTCGGACTGAGTTTGATGATGATGATGACATATTTATATTACACATTTTTTACTAAATTTCAAAAATATTTTACAAAATAAAAATTTTAAATTTTAAATTTTTAAAAAATTTTAAAGTCCTTTTAATTCATTTGTTTTATTTTCTTAAACCATAAAAAGGCCTAATTATCTGCAACTGATAGATATTGAAATAAAAGGAAAAAGATATTTCTGCTTCAGGGGCTCAACCATGGCTACATGCCTCATCTGTTCAATTCCCATAAAAGCTCGAACCATACACTCCTCTGCTGCGGTCAGTTGCTCGTCCATAGCAGCCCAATCACAGTCCGCCAAGCAAAACCTCCTCACCCTCATCTCCGACCAATACCGAGGACTCAAGACCCAGAAAGATCCCATCAAGCGAGCCTCAATCATCCGAGCCATTGACGAATTGGCCGAACTTGGAAAGGGCACGGTCACCACCGACGCCTCGCTTTCCGCCACGTGGCGCTTACTCTGGACCACCGAAAAAGAGCAGCTCTTCATCGTAGAGAAGGCGCCACTGTTTGGCACCAAAGCCGGCGACGTTTTGCAGGTCATAGACGTTGAGAACAAGACTCTTAACAACGTCATCACATTCCCTCCCCACGGCGTATTCTTCGTACGATCAACTATTGAGATTGCCACTTCCCAGAGAGTTAATTTCAGGTCTACCCTTATGCCTCTTTTTATTCACTCAAAGCACTTTTTGTTTTTTAAACATCAAGCTTTCTCAGATTTACAAGCGCGGTTTTGCGAGGCAACAACTGGGAGATCCCATTGCCGCCGTTTGGGCAGGGTTGGTGAGTGTTCTTCAAATCATTGACGAGTTCATGTGCATATGGTTCTACACTTCTACTAGATTGAGTGGTGTGGTTGTGTTCTTATTTAAACTGTATAGGTTCGAGACTGTGTACCTTGATGATGAAATTCGAGTAGTGAAGGACATTAGAGAAGACTATTTAGTTGTTGATCGAGCTCCATACGAGTGGAAAGAATGAAGAAAAGACGTTAATGTTGATTCTTCTCATTGCTATAATACACTTTCTGAATTCTCTTGCATGTTTTAGTAAAATCTTTAATTTTGCTGTCTCAAGCGATGGTCGTAGTCTAATTTGTAGAGTTTGTTAGTCTAGTAATTCAAAGGTCACGTGATTATTAATCCATTTAAAGATGGCAACAAAATCTTAACTCAATCGGGTTGGTGTTTGTTTAAATGAGCTTATTATAATAATTGAGCTTTTATTAGTAGAATTTTTGTCAATAAAATTTTTTTGAGAAGAGTTTCTTTAAGAAGTCAGTTGACTATTTGACTGTTATTTAAAAAAAAAAGTAGAAAGAGTTTCATAGAATAGATTGTTTGGCAACATAAAAATAAAAAGTATTTTTAATTTTAACGATATTTTATTTTGAAATAAAAATTATTTATGCATATAAATATTATTTAAAATATATTAAACAATATGTAACATACAATATATTAATTATTATATAATTTTAAAATATATGAAACATAAAAAAATATCTAACCAAATCTTTTATATGGATTATAACTAATATAAAAAATATATATAAAAACATATAAAAAAGTCAAATATTATATAAATCACAAAATAAACATAAATATGTATTTGTGGGTATTATGAAACATAAGGACAAAAGAGATTAAAAAATAAGTTCATTAATTGATCTAAAAAATGTATTTAAAAAAATTTCAAATTTAAACTTTTAAAAAAGTTGTATTTTAACTACCAAAAAAGTTATATTTATTATAAAAATGTTTTTTATTTTATAGTCAAATATTTATATTAAAAAAAGTTTTTGTTGTAAAATAAAGTAATTATTTACCCTTTAAAAATTCAACCAAACGGACACTTAATTTAATTTGATTGACCGACCAAAAGTTAGGTCTAATTAACCAATCGTGGGACTGTTACGATACGAGTCCTTTTTTGAAAATTTTAAACTTTGGGTTCGCCTACCGCGGCACCTTTGTGATGAGCTTGAACGACTTATGCGTCGATTCTTGTGAGACACGACTCCAGACACACAGAAGATTCATTTGCTTAATTAAGACACCGTTTGTTTGCCCAAGGAGCTGGGGGGTCTAGGTCTTCGCAAAATTAGGGAAACCAATGACGCCCTCCTCACCAAACTCGACTGGACTCTGGTTTTTAAGCCAGACACTTTGTGGGTCCGCGTTCTTTCTGCTAAGTATAAATTTACTGCTAACAATTTGCCTGTTTCCCTTGATGTTTCAGGTGGCTCTATGGTCTGGCGCAGTACCACATCCATTTGGCCCCACGTTCTCCAGGGACTACATTGGCAGATTGCCGATGGGTCCATAACGAGATTTTGGCTCGACCCATGGGTTGAGGATTGGGGGCCACTTTTGGACCAGGTCGTGGCACCGATTTCTCCCGACATGCTGCAGCAGCGCGTGAATCAATTCACTGACGTTACTGGTAACTGGAACTGGGCCTTAATTCAGCACTTTCTTCCTCATACGATTTGTTTGGCTATTGTAGGTATCCATCCACCTTCGGCGTCCCTCGGGCCGGATAAGCATACTTGGGGCCGCACCGATCATGGAAACTTCACGACGTCCTCAGCGTACTCTCTGATAGTGCACCGCCCGGACACCAGGAACCATGACGACTGGAGGACGATTGGCGGTGGCAGGGGCCCCAACTAATCCGTGCTTTTCTTTGACTACTATTGCATGATAAGCTACTCACTAATCGACATTGTGTACTTCGGAGACTCACGACGGATGCGACATGCTACCACTGCCACCTCAAGGAATCCGCTCTTCATGTTGTCCGGGACTGCCCTCGCGCCCACACTTTATGGGCCCGGTTCCCATCGCAGGTCATCACTACCGAGTTCTTTTCTATGGCTCCTAATGCCTGACTCATTAAGAACCTCCGCAACCATAGGACGGTAGGGGGTTTGACTGGGCCATTCTCTTTGGGACGGCATGTTGGTTTCTCTGGTCCTGGAGAAACAAGGCCCTTTTTAACGACCTATTTTCCTGGCCGCTTTCTCCGGATCAACAGGTGCTGACTTACATTTCCCACATCCATCTGGCTTCAGCCTGGCAGCATCGAGCACGCTTGAGCCCGATCCCGCACCAGCCCCTATCCATAGGGTGGAGCCCACCTACACAAGGCTGGGTAAAGCTCAACACAGATGGTGCTTCTCACGGCTCCACTAATTCGGCATTCGTAGGTGCCCTGCTACGTGACAATTTAGGCGCGTGGTTGGGAGGCTTCGTCCAGAATGTTGGCAGGTGTTCCCCATTAATGGCTGAATATTGGGGGGTTCTGTC